>SNQJ01S0028833.1:0-11779 GCA_010110895.2 Picea sitchensis
ACATTTATAGTCATGCTTATGTATCACCCACAACAAAATGAGATTTAGTAATTTATAGAATATTATAACATTGTACCAAGATTTATAGTAATTCATATAATGCTATAACATTTTTTACTTGAAGAATAGTATAAACAATTATTTAAATTTTATTCAATATTATTTTTAATGTAAATTTGGAATTTTGATTTTGTTTATGATAATAAAGGTTTGTACCTAGAAATTGATCATTTTTTACTCTAAAGTTAAAATAGATATATGTATATACTATTTTATATTAATATTAATAAATAAACTATAAATTAAATTTATGATATCTATCCTATAATATTAATATTAAATATAGTATTCATTATTAGTATGTGATAATGTTTTGTTCCGTGATATACATTTTGCACCAACACTTCCGTCATATACAATTACGGAGTCCCGGATTCACATTTATAGTCATGCTTATGTATCACTACTCCGACCGACCGCAACATGAGATTTAGTAATTTATAAAATATTATAACATTGTACCAAGATTTATAGTAATTTGTATAATGCTATAACATTTTTTACTTAAAGAATAGTATAAACAATTATTTAAATTTTATTCAATATTATTTTTAATGTTTTTAAATGTAAATTTGGAATTTTGATTTTGTTTATGATAATAAAGGTTTGTACCTAAAATTTATCCTTCTTGACTCTAGAGTTAAAATTGATATATACTTGTATATACTATTTTCTATTAATATTAATAAATAAACTATAAATTAAATTTATGATATTCATATAATATTAATATTAAATATCGTATTCGTTGTTGTTTTTTTTACGAGAACGTTTAGAAGATTTATATTAAGGGTGGCAAAGCCACAGATCGGTTACATATGGCAGGGCTACACAGAGCTGTTGCCTACATAAAGCTGAGATACAATGCTAAAAATGCCAGAATAACATAACCCCCAAACTCATTCAGAAGCCTGAAACTAAGCTTATTTAAAGCCCTGGCTTCTATACAAAATGCCAGGATGCTTGAAAACCAGAAGACCCTACAAACTGAGGTATTACAGATCAAGAAGTTATCTACTTTCCAGAATCTTCCCCCCATTCCAAGTTTAACTTGGACAACTTACTCTCCTGCTCACCAATTCTGTCCTCAAATTTCTCCTGAGGGCTTTTCAACTCTTGATGAAGCTTGTCTAATTCCTCTGAGAAGCCGATTTTGACTGAGGTTAAATCCTGCTCCAACTGTTCCATTCTCCTCCCTGCTTTTGTATCAAGGTTCTCCAGAAAGTCGAGCTGAAACTGGAGCGACTGCTTCAATTTCTCCAACGTGTCCTCTAGCTGCTTCAGGCGTTCCTCTACTGAGAGAGTTCGGCTGGAGCTCGCGACCATTTCCTCTTCTCTTGCTCTTGTTCCTTTGACAAAACTTCTGCTACTCTTATCGTGCTTGAGAGTGGACTGCTCCTGGGCTGAAGCCATGAGCGGATTTAAGCAAGTTTCTCCTCCTATAATCATTATGTCAGCTATGCAAGCCCCGAGAGGTATGGGCTCAAGGTCGCGACCTTCCCTTTGCATGTGGGTTGGTCTCTTGGTCTCCCTCTGCCCGATTCCCTCAATCGCGCGTACAGTCCCTGAATCTTGGCGCTGTCTTTTCTTGTCCCGTCCTTGTGCCCGGTCTTGGTTATTTGCTAGGCGTGGGTTCAAGTCATGGAAGATCCACCGTGGATTGGTGATCATTGACCATTGTTTGTCCTTGAGCCAACTCAACGCCTCTATTTGCCTCTTCGTCCGCAATTTGGTTTAGCTCTCTTAAAACGTGAAAAACTTGGAACGAGTCAAGTCCCCTGAGGAGCAAGCGAATTCTAGCCAACAAGTTATTAAGTTTTGCGTTTTGGGTTTCTTTTGAGAGAGCTATGGCTCGAATTAGCAGACGAGAGTCCCCGATGATGACTAAGTCCTGGATTCCATTGCTTTGAGAGTGGCACAAACCTTGCCAGAGTGCCATTGCTTCTGCCTGGTTATTGGAGGCAATGCCCAGACCAAACGCATATCGCACCATAATTTCTGCATTTGGCTTTTCTATTATACCTCCTCCACCTGCTTGGCCTAGGTTGCCCTTTGAGGCACCGTCAAAAGAAAGGATATGGCAGTCCCTTTCTCTTTTCCATTTGTCGAAGTCACCTTTTTCTTTCCTGATTTCCCATTGTTCCTGGGTAGTGATGGGGGCTTTGTCCCCAATTTCTTTTTGGATTTGGAATTGATCACTCCAGAGCTCTTCTTGGTCTTCCATCTGCCTGCTGTGAGTTGGAAGCCTTTGGATGCTAGCCCATTCGCTAAAGAGAGACCTGATCCTGGTGCTCACTAAGGGGGCCCTCCTTTCCTTTTCGCGGAAAATTCTGCTATTTCTCTCCAACCATAGCCCCCAGAGGATGAATCTTGGGAATGATTGCCAGAGCCTTGAGGCAACGCTTTGCTTCTTTTGACGGAACGGGAAAAGATTGGGCCAGTCAAGGAGAAGGGGAGGGAGATCTTGAGGGAGGAGGAGGTCTGTTTGCAAACCTACAACCAACTTCCATACTTCTTTTGAAAAGTTACAAAGGAGAAGAAGGTGAATGGATGTTTCTTCAGCTTGCTGACAGAGGGGGCACCTGAAGGGGCCAGCCCAGCCTTTCTTTTGGAGGTTTTCTCCTGTCTGTATGCTGCCGTGACTGAGTGTCCAGAGAAACAGGTCTATCTTGGGTATGGTTTTTAAGCTCCAGATGGATTTCCATAACGCTGGGTTGGGTGGGACATGGGGGAGGCTTAGAAGGGTAGAATACCCCAACGAGGTTGAATAAGGTTTTGCATCTCTTCCCCAACCTCTCTTGTCTCTCCCTCTTTTCCTTAGTGGGGATTTCCCCTGCAGGCTGAGCTTTAGGGAACCCCAGTCAGAATCTAAGTCCATAGGCAGATTGCTCACTGCCCAGCCTTGCCACTGTTTGTGCCTTCCTGTCCCCCAGGCAGAAATGTCGAATAGCGTCCTCAAATTTTGCCCATCCATCCAGGTTTTCAGACGTTGGAGATTCTGATTCAATTCCAGAGGTGGGTCACCGAGTATGGAGTCTTCCCAGATTTTAATTTGTTTCCCATTTCCCGGCACCCAAGTCAGGTGGGAAGTGAAGTGATCGATGACCTTCCGGTAGAGAGTGAAGATTGGAGACCCCGTGTGTTCACTTGAGAGGTGTTCCACGCATCTTCTCCTTGGGCCTCTGAAATATTTTTTCCACAAGGCTTCCTTGCACCACGCTGTTTTGCCACTGACTATGTGCCATAACAATTTTGCTCCAAGAGCAAGGTTCTGCACTTTAGCATTTTTTAGGCTTAGCCCTCCCTCCATAAGGGGTTTCTAAACCTTGTCCCAGCTTATGAGATGGGGTCGCTTGTTTGTCTGCTTGCCCCCTTCCCATAAAAACCGCCTTTGCAAAGCTTCCAATTGTTTGATGGTGGTGCCAGGAGCTAATAGAAGTGAATTTTGATAAATGGGCACACTTGCGAGGACAGATTTGATGAGTACTATCCTCCCTGCTAAACTTAGCCAGTTTGCGCCCCAAGAGGAGATTCTGTTCTTTAGTTTGTCTAGAAGGTGGCTCCAGCTGGAAGTCCTTGGATTCGTTTTGGAGATAGGGACGCCTAAGTAGGTGAAATTTTCCCAATTTGTATGCCCTTCCATGCCCAAGATTCTGGATATTTCCCTCATCTCATTGGGTGTAATATTCCAACTGTAAATTTTACTTTTTGACTGGCTTATCTCACTTCCCGACACTGCAGCATAGGCGTCCAACTCCTCTTTGTATCTTTTTGCTACTAGACAGCTTTCCCCTCCCAGGAGCAATGTATCATCTGCAAATTGCGCGTGGTTGATTTCTTTCACACCTTGGGCTATCTGTAAACCTTTGAGGTTGCTGCTGGTTCTGGCGTTCTCTAATTGGTAGCTTAGGACTGAGGCCTGGATTGCGTAAAGCAAGGGCGATAGGGGACAACCCTGACGTAACCCTCCGGATGCCTTGAAAAAACTAGTCACTCTACCGTTTACCATGGGGGCTATCCATGGCGAATCTATACAAGCTCTTATCCAATTCACAAAGGATTCATCAAATCCAAACTTCTTCATTACTTCAAAAAGGAAATTATGATTAACTCTGTCAAATGCATTTGCCAGATCGAGTTTGATGATCATACCTTTGTCCTTCCTGCATAGGCTTGAATGAAGAGATTCTTGGACTAGGATTATATTGTCTGCAATTTGCCTTCCTTTGATGAATCCTCCTTGGTTCTCCGGCACTATGGATGGGAGGATGTTCTTCANTGGTTGATTTCTTTCACACCTTGGGCTATCTGTAAACCTTTGAGGTTGCTGCTGGTTCTGGCGTTCTCTAATTGGTAGCTTAGGACTGAGGCCTGGATTGCGTAAAGCAAGGGCGATAGGGGACAACCCTGACGTAACCCTCCGGATGCCTTGAAAAAACTAGTCACTCTACCGTTTACCATGGGGGCTATCCATGGCGAATCTATACAAGCTCTTATCCAATTCACAAAGGATTCATCAAATCCAAACTTCTTCATTACTTCAAAAAGGAAATTATGATTAACTCTGTCAAATGCATTTGCCAGATCGAGTTTGATGATCATACCTTTGTCCTTCCTGCATAGGCTTGAATGAAGAGATTCTTGGACTAGGATTATATTGTCTGCAATTTGCCTTCCTTTGATGAATCCTCCTTGGTTCTCCGGCACTATGGATGGGAGGATGTTCTTCAGCCTGTTTGCAATTACCTTAGTGAGAATTTTGTAGCTCGTGTTACATAGGGATATCGGTCTGAAGCGACTGAAGTTAAGCACTCCCTTCTCCTTGGGGATGAGTGCCAGGAAGGCTGAGTTGGTACCTCCTCCCAGCTTACTGCTTGCCTGTGATTTCTTTATCATTTTAGTGAGGTCAGACTTTATGATTTCCCAGCAGTGCTGGAAAAATCTTGCTGTAAAGCCGTCCGGTCCAGGGGATTTGTCCGGATGCATTTGATCAAGTGCCTCTTTAATTTCTTGCTGCGTGACTTCCTCCAGAAGTTTGCAATTGACGTCATCTTTTATAAGTGTTGGAACAAATGAAAGAGGGTACGTTTGAGGAGTTATGCTTGCCCTTCCGTTTTCTGTATAGAGAGTTTTGAAGGTCTCGAAGGCTGCCTTTCTGATGTCCTCCGGTTCAGAAATTGTAGTATTTTGGATTTGGATTTCTGTCACAGCCTTGTAGAGCTTCCTTGCTTCTGCTTGCTTATGGAAGTAACTTGTATTTATGTCCCCTTCTTTTAGCCAGAGGCTTCGAGATTTCTGCCTCCAGTAGCTTTCCTCATCTCTACAAGATTTGTGCCAGTTGTTTTGAAGTTGCTCTTCCATGAGAATGTCCTGCTGTGTGATTTCCTTGTTTTCCAGAGCGAGCTGATGGTTTTCTAGCTGCCTTTGAGCTTCTAGGCGCAGGGTTATAGGGTCGATTTGTTTTTTTGCCCAGCTTTTTAGCTCAGCCTTGAGACGCCTCAGCTTTTCTTCCCAGACATAAAACGTAGATCCTTTAATTTTGCTGGTCCAAACCTTGGAGACTTTGCTTCGGAAGTCCTTGTCCTGTATCCAAGCGGGGTTAAATCTGAAGGGAATGGGCCCTTGGCCTTTCTCTTTCTTAATCTCCAGGCTGATTGGCTTATGATCAGAGGTACTGTTAGGAAGGATTTCTGAGGAGGTTGTGAGTCCTAGTGTCAGGAATGAACTCTGTACTAGAAATCTGTCCAGGTGGGCTGCTATGTGTCCTGGGCCTACCCTTTTATTGGTCCAGGTGTAGCGCCCTCTTGAGGGTTTAATGTCCATTAAATCCCATGTTGAGATCAAGTCCTCCACCCACTCTCGGGCTGGGTCCCTTACAATGGACCCCCCTCATTTTTCTTCTGTTGCTAGGGTTACATTTAAGTCACCCCCTAGGATTATATTTTCCAGTTCGTTCGCTATTAGATAGTCTTGAATAGATTGCCAGCAAATTCTTTTTTCGTCAATATGCTGAGGGACATAAATATTAAAGAGACTTACAGTTTGTCCGGATTCCTTGTGGAGCAGTTGAGTGCATATCCAGTGCATGCAAAGGTCGGAGCGGATTAGATCTAATTTGGAGACGTTCCACATGGTGCAGAGCCCTCCTGAAGTGCCCCTAGCGTTGTCAGCTACACCCTGGCTGCTTCTCCATACGTTTTTTAAGACTTTTAATGAATCTTGTTGACTCATTTTGGTTTCCTGGATGAGTAGGATGTCCGTTTTTGTTGTTTTTATTAAATTCCTGATAGCGTCTTCCTTCTTCCTGTTGTCGAGACCCCTACAGTTCCAGGATGTGAATTTCATTGATTATTTTGCGGGGGAGAGTGGCCTCCTTGGGAGGCCTTTGCCTATTTCCTTGTTTGCCTTACATCGATTATTTGCTTAAGGGTTGGCTGGGCTCCTTTAAGGATGTTCTTGTACGTTTCCTTTTCCCTTTCCGCCTTTTTGGACTTCCTCCCTCTGCCAGGTCATTTTGGGGTGTCCCAAGCTTCACTTGTCCCCTCTGTTTCATTCCCTGACGAGATCTCGCCCTCTTCGATGCCTTGATCCACTTCATTCCTTGGGGTAGGGATTTCTCCTTCCTCAGTGCCTTGAGTCCCCTCGTTCTCTGCACCTCCTGTTGCTTTTGAGGTTCCTTCGACTTCCTAGTTTTGGGTGTCTCTGCCTTCTTCACCTTGGCCGATGTTGCTTGAGGGCGCTGCTTCCCCTTCATTTCCCAACTCTTTGAAACTGTTTGTCGTGCCCTGGATCCCTGGGTTGCTTTGGGTCGGCGTTGGGTTGTCTCTTCGTGGGCCGGTGGGTTTCTCTCTTCCTTTCCGGGGTTGTTACCACCCCTCCTCCCTTTCTTTCTCTTGCAGGGCCTTGGGGCAGTTCCTCTGGAAGTGACCGTACTCATGACATCCTCTACATTTAAACGACAGTTGTTCATAGTCTAGTTTTTGCAGGTGGTGCCATTCCCCCACCTTCAGTTTCACTACTTCCGGCAACCCTACTTCCAAGTCAACTTCAACGCAGATTCTGGCACAAGAGTATTGGTCTTTTGGGTCGGCTTTATCAATGTAATGGCCTAGCCCGTTCCCGATCGCTTGCAACGACGAGGAGTTCCAGCAGTGGATTGGGAGGTTTGGGAGTCTGGCCCAGACCGGGACATCTTTTGGTACTTCCGAGGCTGGATCGAAGTTTGGAGTCCAACGATTCAGATAAAGTCCCTGTGCACCCATGAAGTATGGCCCGTTTCTGAAGATTAAGTCCCGGTCCTCCTGGGAAATGAACTCAAAGATGAAATAGCCCCTTCCAACGGCGTAGCAGGTCACACTATTCTGTATTAGCGGCCTCCAATTTCTTTGTATCTAGTTGTCTGTTGTCCTGGTTGAGGGCCAAAGCCCCATGAACTGACCTACTAGGCCTCGCTCTGAAAGAGAGATTGCTACTTTCATTGGTTGTTCCAGAGGGAGATTGATTTCTGGTATGTCCTCCAATCTTCTCACAAAGCTCGATGGTTCACCTTGGGTCGTCTTCTTCGTGCAAGCTGTGACCAGTTTACTGAAGGATGCAGAGGGGGAAGGAGGGGGCGGCGGCTCTCCTCCGTCCTGACTCGCCATGGTAGCGGCCGACCCCTGTCAGCGCAAACCTTAACCAGATTTCCTCCGCGCGATTTTTCAGAGTATTTTTAAATCTGTATGAATCCAGGCGAAATGTATGTTGTTCTGGGAATAACCTACTATTTTCTTAGGTCCATAACATTAAAGATCGTATTCATTATTAATATGTAATAATATTTTGTTAAATTTTATTCAATTAATTATTGAAATTTATTTTTATTTTTCATTTTTCATGTACAATTTGTTCCGTGATATATATTTTGCACCTAACACTTCCTTCATATACATTTTGCACCCAACAATTACGGAGTAGCGGGTTGACGGAGTTGAAGGTTCAGATTTTTTCATTTTTCATGTTCAGCTTGTTCAGTGATATACATTTTGCACCCAACAATTACGGAGTGGTGGGTTGTGGGAGTTGTGGGTTCACATTTATAATCATGCTTATGTATTATGAGTCCCCCGAGCCACCTCAACATGAGATTTAGTAATTTATAGAATATTATAACATTGTACTAAGATTTATAGTAATTTATATAATGCTATAACATTTTTTACTTAAAGAATAATATAAACAATTATTTAAATTTTATTCAATATTATTTTTAATGTTTTTAAATGTAAATTTGGAATTTTGGAATTTTTATTTTGTTTATGATAATAAAAGTTTGTACCTATAATTTTATCCTTATTGACTCTACATTTAAAATGGATATATACTTGTATATACTATTTTATATTAATAAATATAAAATAAATTTATGATATCTATCCTATAATATTAATATTAAATACCGTATTCATTATTAATATGTGATAATGTTTTGTTAAATTTTATTATGTGATATACATTTTGCACCCAACACTTCCGTCATATACATTTTGCACCAAATAATTATGGAGTCGCCAGTTGCGGAGTTATAGAATATTATAACATTGTACCAAGATTTATAGTAATTTATATAATGTTATAACACTTTTTACTTAAAGAACATTATAAACAATTATTTAAATTTTATTCAATATTATTTTTAATGTTTTTAAATGTAAATTGAGAAATTTGGAATTTTGATTTTGTTTATGATAATAAAGGTTTGTACTTACTCTATTTATTTTTATTTTTTCATTTTTCATGTCTGGCTTGTTCCGTGATATACATCTTGCACCCAACAATTCCATAATATACATTTTGCACCCAACAATTTCGTTATACACATGAGACTCAGTAATTTATAGAATATTATAACATTGTACCAAGATTTATAGTAATTTATATAATGCTATAACACTTTTTACTTAAAGAATAGTATAAACAATTATTTAAATTTTATTCAATATTATTTTTAATGTTTTTAAATGTAAATTTGNGATCATTCTTGACTTCTAGAGTTAAAATGGATATATACTTGTATATACTATTTTATATTAATATTAATAAATAAACTATAAATTAAATTTATGATATCTATCCTATAATATTAATATTAAATATGGTATTCATTATTATTATTTTTTTTTGACAGAAACGATTAATGGAGCTTTGTATTAATAACAGTGGACATGCCACTGGGGTTCAATACATCGATAGAGATTTGCATGTAAACTGGAAACCATATGCCTAAAGATCCTAACTCAGTACTAACTCGCGGACACAAAGATGATTTCAGCGAGCCTGAACGGCTTCACGTCATTACATCACTTCTAGGTTGGAAGTTTTTTTTCTTCTTTGACACCGTTTGCCATTCATTGCTCTAGTCCATGGATTGTCTTTCCGTCGGGCGTAAAGGGTCTTCCTTATCAGCTAAGTCTACCCAGCTTGCGGTCAGGGGTTCTTACTGGGTGGGCGACTTGGGAGTATCTTCTGCTTCCCCCTTAGGAGGAGATTTAATTTCAGCTTCAGCTTCTGCTTCTTCTGCCGCTTCCAGGGTCTTGCTTTCAGACCGCGGTTCCTTTGACGCCTCCATCCACCAGGTGGGCTTGGACGACCTTTTTTTCCCAGGTGGTTTCCCACAGTTACGGGCTAAGTGTCCCGTTTCGAAGCAGTTCCTACACCTGAAATTGAGATTCTCATAGTCGAGTTTTTGTGTCCTTGAGTAGTCCTTGTCTTGGAGAATAATTTCCGCTGGGAAACCTTTGGAGAAATCCATTTCAACACAGATTCGGGTGAAGGTGGAGTGGGCTGGCTTGGAGTCCGAACTTCTGCAGAGGAACTTGTCGAGGCCATTGCCAATAGATTGAAGAGAATCATCCCTCCAGAAATGCAGGGGCAAATAAGGAAGTCTCACCCAGACTGGGGCTGAAGAGATACAATCCATGGAGGGATCGAAGGCAGGGGTCCAAAGTTGCATGGACAGGCCTGCTCTGCCCCAGAACCATGGCCCGGAGTTAAACACCTTGTTTTTGTCGCTTGTAGAATCGAAAACTACCACAAAAAACCCTTTTGCACAGGGGCAAGTAATGACTTCTCCATGTAAGAACGGGTACCATTTGGAAGAGAACCAGGAGAGTAGATCTGGAAGAGAGGGCCAAAACCCATTAAACCTGCAAACTAAAGCATGTCTGCTGTAATGGCGAGCATGAGTTAAGGTTTCCTGCAGCATTAGAATGGAAACTGCCAGAGCTTCAGGAACTATTGCATGCAGCCCGAAGGGGCGACCATGACGAGAAGTAGCCTCCGGGGCCAATGCATGCAGACCAGAGAGAGACCCTCGGCGCGAAGCCACCTCTTTAAAGGAGAGGGCCAGCACCAGAGGGGAAAAATCTGAGGTTGATGCCGATGGAGCACCAGGAGAAGCACCTGCAAGAGAGGTTGGCCCGAACGTGGAGGTCGCAGCCGAGGGAGGGAGGCCTGCAGCCATTATCGCGACTTTACCTAGAGAAGCGCCACCATGTGCTAGAGACGAGGGGGTCGTCATTGGAGCTTCTGCAACTACTACGAAGGAGGGCGGAGGAGGGCAGGAGGCACCAGACCAGCAGTCTGCGGGAGAACCAGGAGTGCGACCCGCGAGAGAGAGCGATAAATATGGTATTCATTATTAATATGTGATAAAAAAATTTTTTTTTTTCAATTTTATTCAATTAAGTATTGAAATTTACTTTTATTTTTCATTTTTCATGTAGAGTTTGTTCCGTGATATACATTTTGCACCCAACACTTCCTTCATATACATTTTGCACCCAAACAATTATGAAGTCATGGATTTGCGGGGGTTCACATTTTTCATTTTTCATGTCCAACTTGTTCCGTGATATATATTTTGCACCCAAGCAGGTTGTCGGAGTTGCATATTCACATTTATAGTCATGCTTATGTATCACGAGTCCAACCCCGACCGCAACATGAGATTTAGTAATTTATAGAATATTATAACATTGTACCAAGATTTATAGTAATTTATATAATGCTATAACATTTTTTACTTAAAGAATAGCATAAACAATTATTTAAAATTTATTCAATATTATTTTTAATGTTTTTAAATGTAAATTTGGAATTTTTGAATTTTGATTTTGTTTATGATAATAAAAGTTTGTACCTAACATTTGATCATTCTTGACTCTACAGTTAAAATGGATATATACTTGTATATACTATTTTATATTAATATTAATAAATAAACTATAAATTAAATTTATGATATCTATCCTATAATATTAATATTAAATATCGWRTTACAYTATTAAYMTGKGWTRAWGTTTTGWYAACAKKTTMTTATSYGAKAKACATTTTGCACCCAACACTTWKGTCATATACATTTWGCACCCAACAATTATGGATTAGCGTTMWTGCACCCAWCACTTCCGTCATATAYAWTWTGCACCWAATAATTATGGAGTCGCCAGTTGCGGWGTTATAGAATWTTATWMMATTGTACCAAGATTTATWGWAATTTATATAATGTYMYAACACTTTTTACTTAAAGAACRTYATAWACAATTATTTAAATTKYAYYCAATATTGTTTTYAATSWYTYTAAATGYARRTTGRGMRRKTTSRMATTTTKMWTTTGTTYATGATAAYAAAGGYTTGTACTTRTAGATTGATCCTTCTTGACTCTATTTATTTTTATTTTKCA
>SNQJ01S0028833.1:38232-71196 GCA_010110895.2 Picea sitchensis
AAAATAACATGTTGAGCTATTAAGAATTCAATAGTTCTAACAAATATACGAGATAATTAAAACATGCATCAAGTAGTAAACATATTCAAATATTTAAATCCATGGAGGTACCCTCTTCACATCGTTAAACATAAGGATAAATGCCAATAAGTGGTCATTGTTAAGACAAAATCACTTTAGTGTCATAAGCATATGAAACACAATTACATTGAACATGCTATTGAACTTATTGCTTGAGGTTTTATTAATAGGGATATGATGCAAGAAGCCAAAATGATATGGTGGATTTTACAAGAACACATGAAAAAAAAAAAGAACATACTAAAACATAAAGTAGGGGATGACTCTCATGAAGCCTCTAGTCTTAAAAATCTATTTGTGTCTAATGGGGTCTGGATGAAACAACTCTGGTTATAAGAAACTCTTAAATTCCCCAAAGTGTAGACTAGAAAAATGATATCTTATCCTTAATTTAGAGGCTCTTCATTTGTAGGAAAACCATNACTATAAATGACACATGAGTTTCCATTCATTGACATAGATGTTCCATTATCAATGGCCACATATGTTCCATTATCTATAATTTCTGCTCTCAACAATTGTTTCACATGTACAATGCATTGTATATATGTCTCCTATTAACAATGGTCACGCATGCACAATCTATTTCATACAAGGCAGACTCATCTCACATGCCGAGTGTCTCTCATAAATTGACACTTGAGTAATTGTTTTCTCATAAAATGACACTTGAGTAATTGTTTTGCATGCACAATGTATTTTATCAATGTCCCCTGTTAATAATTGTCTCACACCCACAATGTATTCCATACAAGGCACACTTGTCACACATGAGTGTCTCTCATAAAATGGCACTCGGGCCCTAGGAATTTGCTTGGTTTATGAAAAGGGATTTGCATGCAAAACATTTATCAAACTATTGTGTTGGGAACAAAAAAACATTTATCAAACTATTGTGTTGGGAACAAAAACTATGGTTTGAGAATCAAATTCTTACAAAGTATGCCAAAGTTTTATGAAGGAGATAAAAGACACCTTTGATTTATTATGCATCCAAATTTGACTCTCAAGTGTTCTTAGTATGCATTGAACCAATATGCATCATGTATGTATTACAATAAAATGTTCAGGTAAAATTATTTATGTCGCATGTATGTAGACTTCCAAGGAACATGATAATGTATAACATGGACTGTTGAAGATGTTGGCATGTATTTTAGAGAAATTTTCCCGTTAGCTACCTTGTCATAATAGTTCTAGCCCTTCATTTGATTTGATTTGGTTTTAGTTTTAGTTTTTATTGATTCTTGGGATGCACTCTTTTAACGGTCATACATATTTTTTAAGCATTTTTTTAGTTTCTCCATGGTGGCAACATTATATAGTTTTAGATTTGTAATCATAGTTTGAATTAGATTTCAAACAACGTTACTATACAAACAAATAAGATGAAGCTAGTATCTGAAGATTAACATTATTTTTAATATTAGTGTAAAAACAAATAAGATCACTAATATCAACATTTAATGTTAATGAAATAACATTTGTAATTGCAATTCTTTAAAAAAATAAAATAAGACTACAAATATATAACATTAACATAATGAAATATAATTCTTTTAATAACATAAGACTGCAAATATATAACATTAACGTAATGAAATATCATTTGCAATAAGACCTCTAATATCAAACATTATCATTAATGAAATACCATTTGCAACCCAATTAAAATAATGTATAGATAAAAATGTGTCGAACATTTCTGTGTCAATTTTAAAATAGAACAAAAGACCTTCCAACATTTTGCTCGTTGAAAGTAAAAAAAGTACCAATGAAAAAAAATTCATAAATGAAAATGTCAAAGATTAAGTATTTCAATGGTAGCTTAGATTGTAATTTGGATGCAGACCGTTTTTTCTCAAAAGAATGAAGAGTGTACATAAATCACACACCATAGAGTCGAAAAAGAAATTAACCCATTTCATATTGTTTTTTTTTTTTTAAGTAAAAAAGGTGGTGTTGCCTGCTATATTATATTAACAAAAAGATACAAAACTGCTGCTACAGCCACCAAGTGTGCCGTCATTTGACCGGAAACTGGTACATCTTGGGGCTCATATGTTTCTTCTGAACGGAAAAAGAGAGGAATTGTTCTGCCACCTGTCCTGCCCGAAGGAAACCAGGGCAGATGGCCATGCATTGTTTTAAAACTATTACAAAGAGCTGGAATTATAAAAACCATAACACCAAGGAGTCCCAACATAACTGGAAGTAAAACAGAAAACATACTGAGATGTGCTAAATCAAATACCCGGTGGCCTGTCATCCTGATTCCACGTTCCTCTGGCCTGCATTACAAATGGCTGAGCACACGTTGGACATTTTTTATTTGCCTGGGCATTAGAGTATGCGTCGAAAAGATATCCAATTGTTGTCTCATTAGGAGGACCCTATGCTCCTAGTTAGCCATCTGTCCTCGAAATTTGAACACTAAATTCAGTAGTGCTGCCTGGAGGCAAGGTGGCGGGGCGTTAGTTTGTCCATGCATGGCTCGTGTACGTGGGGTTTCGTCCCCCTCTCCCGGCATGTTCCGCGTTCTCATTGGCACTGCCTCGTCTATAGTAGTTGCGCCTGTACCTACGTTACCCAGACCTTTGTCCATGGTTGCTATGCCTTCATTGCGCTCAAGTTCCCCGATGGTTCCCTACGAAACCAGATCTGTGTAGGGCACTTCCTTGATAAAACAGGTAGGGAATTCCTCATAGAGCCCCCCTTCCATGCTGCTTCTTGGTTGGAATTCAAGGGCAGTTGGAGTGGGTTCCGTGTAAGGCACTACCGTCATGCTGCTCCTTGCTTGAGTTTCAAAGGCAGTCGGAGTGTTTTCTTCCCACAGCATGCTTGTGGGCTTCCAAGTACCCGGTTTAGAGAGTATGCAATGCTCTGGAATGGTCTAAGCGCCCTCCTCTAGCTCAGACTCATCTGCATGAGCCCGGGGTAAGAGACTGGTCGTCTTTGCTCTCTGACGGAGAATGGAACTGGCCAGCGAGAACGTTGTTTCCAATTGTTGCCTTCTCTGTCTCTGATCCATGTGGGTATACCAAGCCGAACCCCGCCGAGGTTTACCTCGCTCCCTAGGCATCGTGTTGAAGGGGGTATCGATCGCACCAGAGCTCCCCAATGGTGCAGAGATGCAAAGAAAAGCGCACCCGAGAAAGACGCACCAGTGCTTATACCAGAGAAAGTCGCACCAGATCTCGCAAGAGGCGGAAGTATGCAAAGCAGAAATGAACTAGATGTAGCCCTGACTCCTCTCTTTCACTGACTTATGGGACGGTGGTACAGGGCTTTCCATTAATGCCGCCATCGTTAATGCTTGTAGATCCATCCCTTTCCTGCGAGGGAGGGGTCGCTTCTCAGGAGGTCGGCGGTAATGGCCTTCTCCCATCGTTAATGTTGAGTGGATATATGGGGAGCGGCCTGCCCCATTTAATGCAAGGCTGGTGGTGGTGCTGTGCCATGTCTCACCCCATTCGGGGCTGAGACATCCCTGCTAGCAAGGTCATTGCAATGCCTCAAGAGTTCAATGCATTCAAAGGAGTTGGCTTGTCAGTGGATGAGTTTTGATTCGGTATCGACTCCCGTATTGGCCAGGCAGTCTGCTACTTTGTTTTCTTCTCTTTTCATGTGAGAAGGGACTGTGGTGAGTTTGGGGTGGATGAGGGCTCCAAAGTCTTCCAGAAGTCCCACAAGCCTCCAGCTAGGAGAGATGCGCAATGGATGCTCTCCATGGAGAGTTTTGGTTATGAGGTGGATGATGATCTAAGAGTCTCCCTCCACAATGACCTTTTGGTATTGATTGTGAGTCGCAACCATGAGGCCTCAGATAAGGCCTAGAAGCTCAGCAGCATTTTTTGTGTTATCCCCCAGGAAGCCTGCCACCAAATGTACTATCTCGCTAGTGTGATTCCGAAGCATCGCTCCAAAGCCTGCTGGTCCCAGGTTTCCTCTTGAGGTGCCATCAAAGTTTATATTGATAAAGCCTAGTGGGGGGGGGGTCCATCTTGTCGGGCTGTTAGGGTGGTAGCCTTTGCTCTTCGCAGTGGTGCGAAGAGGAATTTTGATATTCCATCTTTTGAGAATGTTGTTCTCCTCAGGATTGCATTGAAGGTCTTAAGGGTTCCAAGGTTTGTTGTTGATCGTTTCCCGGATTTGCTTCTCAATCCGTTCCCAAGTGGTATAAGGAGGGGAATCTTTCGAGTGAAAAATTCATTTCTTTCTTTCTTTCCAAATTGCCTAGAGAGTGAAGCCAGGGAGCAGCAACCAGATGCGTTCTAGAACTGGATTGTGGAAGGAGATCGTGTCCCATTTCGCAATTGTGTCCTTGATGCTGCTCCTGTTTCTGTTAGTGTGTTTCATTGCTTGGGATCCCCAGTCCCAAATCTACTGACTATAGTGGCACTTGTTGAAAAGATGTTCCAGGGTTTCCTCTTTCTATTGACACAGGGTGCACATAGAAGGGCCAATGAAGCCTCTTTTCAAGAGATTATCCCAAGTGAGGATACGATTGTGGGATGTGAGCCATAGAAAAATTGAGACTTTGGGCCAAAGGAATCTAGTCCAGATTTTGCTCTAGATGATCTCTGGGTCCTGATTTTGGTAGTTCTCCTGCAGGTAGTAGGCTTCCTTAACCGAAAAAATACCTGTGGTAGAGTGTCCCCATCGTAGGATGTCTCGTCCATCTTTGATTGGTATTTTCTTGTGGGCAACACAATCTTGCTAGGCTTGGAGATCAATGTCCTCTGTGAGCTGTAAATCCAATCTCTCTGTTTTCCATTGCCGCCAAGGCTTGTTCCTATGATTCGGCTTCCAAATATCCCTGACTCTCCTATAGGTATTCAGATGGAGCTTCTGTCTAAGAGGATTGAGATCTTCCAAGTTACTGAGGGGTGGTAGCTGCTGCCACAAGTCCTGCCAAAATAGTGCGCTTTCCCCATTCCTGACTTCCCAGAAAGCGTGCTTTTGAATGATAAGGCGATTGTTCCAGGCCGTGTTCCAGATTTTAGAGCCTTGGATATGGTCATTTAACCTGATTAGTTGATCAACTTGTGTGTTTGGGGCATACTTTTGTTTCTAGATTTATGCCCAGAGTTTTGTCGAATGTTGTAACCATCTCCACCACATTTTGGCTCCCATGACTTGATTAAGCTTTCCCGGGTCATGTAATCCCAACCCCCCGAGATTTTTGGGTTTGCATAGTTTATCCCAGCTGACTACTACCCATTTTTTATTGGTTTGGTGGCCATGCCATAAGAAATTTCTTTGAAGGCTCCTGATCGCTCGAATTACCGAGATAGGTGTTGCCAGAGCAGTGAAGAGGTAGGTGGGCAAGGCCTGTAGAACTGACTTGAGGAGCACCAATATAGCGGCTAAATTAAGAGGTCTGAAGGTCCATTTGTTTAGCCTGTGCGAGATGGAGAGGAGCAAGCTATCCCAAGAAATGGAGCATGTCGGCTCCCCTGTGAGGGGTATGCCCAGATAATTGGAAGGAAGGGAGCTCTTTGGTATTCCTAAAAGTCTGGAAATATGGTTCTGAACTGCAATAGGTGTATTAAAAAAGTAAATCTTAGACTTGTCTAGGTTTAAGAGCATGCCTAAGGCGTCCATGAAATCAGAGAGGATGGAGTTTAGCTTGATAGATTCACGAGATGTAGGAGTATTCATGAGTAAGGTATCGTTAACAAACTGACTGTGCGAAGGTGCTGGATGGATGTTATGAAGGGGAAAGCCTTTGAGGGAGCCTTCCAGAATTGTCATCTTGATGTAGCGCCCTAGACCTTCAGCCATGAGCACAAAGAGAAAGGGAGATAAAGGATCAACCTGTCTAATTCCTATGGATGGCGAGAAGGGTTTGGAGGGTACCCCATTAACCAATATGGAGAAAAAGGTTGAAGAAGTAAGCTTGAGAACCCAGTTGACCCATTATTTGTCAAAACCAAAGGACTCCAGCATGGAGCGTAAGTACTGCCAACTTACTCTATCAAAATATTTGGAGAGGTCAAGTTTAATGAGCATACCTGGTATCTTGGTTGTTTTCAGCGAGTGGATTACCTCTTTGGCCATAATAACACTGTCCACGATTTGTCTCCTCTCCACATAGCATGCTTGTTCTTTGGAGATGATGAAAGGTAGGATTGGCTTGAGGCGAGTGGCGATGACTTTTGTGATGATTTTGTAGATGACGTTGTAGAGGGCTATTGGTCTGAACTGTCGAGGATGAGTGACGCGCTCCTCCTTAGGGATGAGAGTGAGACAATTTGCGTTGAGTGCAGATAGTAACTGACCCGACGTTCTAGATTCTTCCACAACTTGTCATACTTCTTCCCTAATTAGATCCCAACAGTAATGGAAGAAGTCTGTGGTAAAACCATCCGGGCCGGGTGATTTTCCTTGGGGTATTTATTTTACAGCGAGGTCCACTTCAGCCTGTGTGATAGGGCGTAGAAGCATTTCATTCTGCTCAGGGGTGACCAATGAGGGTATGTGACTTGTTATTTTTTATATTGCTTCCGCCCTATCCTCATTGGTTTCCGTAATAAGGTCCTTGTAGTATGTATTGAGCTCCTCGACAATTTGGTCATGGTCCCTTATAGGAGTGCCTTGAGCGTCCTCCAGTTGAGTAATGCGGTTGATGTATCTACGGTGAACCATTTCTCTGTGGAAGAATTTTGTGTTTCACTCTCCCTCTCTGAGCCATTGGACTCTGGATTTTTGACGCCATAGGATTTATTCTTGCTTTTTCCATTCCTCCATTTCTTCTTGGAGTTCCTCTTCTTCTTTCATTAGATCTAGGGTTCTGCTTCCATAGATAAAGATTCATTGTAGGCCTTCAAGCCTGTGCTCAATTTCCTGCTGTCGTTGGAAAATATTTCCAAAGGTGGATTTATTCCAGATCTTCAGTTGTTGCTTGAAATTTTTGAGGCGCTGCTAGAATTTGTACATGTTAGTTCCATGGTCAATTTCAGCCTGGGTCCACCAGGTTTGTGCCAGACGATGGAAGTCCGGGTGAGAAAGCCAGAACGTTTCAAAGCAGAAAGGTTTGGGTCTGGGAATGTTGCCAGGATCCAGACAGAAGACAATAGGCCAATGATCTGATCCTGACTTTGGCATTATGTTGGCTTCCAATGTAGGGTCTCCCTCAAGAAGGGTTTCTGCGACTAGGAAGCGGTCTAAGCGATAAGCTACATGCTGGTGGCCAGAGCACCGATTGGACCAAGTGAAAATTCCATTTCGGGTTTCAATGTCCACTAAGTTTAACTGATCAATAAGGATTTTGAAATTACCACTCTCTTGCCCCAACCTTTTGGTTCCTCCAATTTTCTCCTCAAGCGTCAGGATCATGTTGAAGTCACCCCCCCTGACCCAATTGGGCATATTCAGCAGTGTTTTGATATGATGTAGTTTATGTATGAAGCTTTCCTTGTCTTGTGCACTTTGCGGTCCATAGACGTTTTTGATGGCTCCTTCCATGGTAGAACCTGTTACAGTAAAGTAAGTCGTGAGGGTGCCTGCCATGGAGAAGGGCTGGTTCAACGTGACAACATGAGGGTTCCAAAGGATGGCTAATCCTCTGGAAGCTCCCATAGAGTCTTGATGGTAGAAGTCACAACCCCTCCAATTTTTTCGGAAAATGGTTTTAGCTTCTAGTCCCACACATTTTGTCTCTTGCAGTAGTAGAACATCTGGGTTTTCAGCTTTGATGCAGTCTCGGAGGATCCTTTTCTTGGATCTACCATTGAGCCCTTGGATGTTCCATGTGATGATCTTCATCATGAGGAATGCGAGGGGGGGGTGGAGGTATCCCTCCGAAATCCTTTGAATCTGTCTTGAGTTAATCATGAGGTTTCCTGCTTCTTTGATCAACTGGTGGGATGGTTTGTGCCCCCTTCTTTTGCTTTCCTTAGTTGCCCGCTTAGATTCTGTGCCTGGGTCAGTGGCTATGCCTAGTCTCACTATGGATCCTGCTGTGGATTTCATGAAAACCTTGTGGACCTTACGAAGTTGGTCCACAGGGATGTGTTGCAGGTCTTTTTGGTTGAGAGATTCGTCCAGTTTTTCCAGGTCTATGTCCTCCAGATTTGTTTCATCCAACTGCATCGTGGTATCTCCATCTGGTCCCATTGGAGCAGCTGGGGTTGTTCCCTTTGTTTGATTCAGGATGTTTTCCACTGGGATTTTCCCCTTTACCTGGGTTGGTGGTTGATGAGGGTTTTGAACCTCCCCCTCTGCAGGCAACTATGACAAAACTTCATAGGAATTTTTCGTTGGGACTTTTGAGGTCGTGCTCTGGTTCTGTTTTCTTGGTGGGTTTTTTTTCCGACCTGTGACGTTCGTGAATCCATATTTTTGCTTGTTGTCCCCAGTCTTGGCGCTTGGATTATTCAAGGGGCAATCTATGAAGAGGTGGTCGTGCTCATGGCACTTCTTGTAGCAAAAGGGGATGTGTTCATAATCGATTGTTTGATTCCAGTCTTCGTCCTGATACTCTAGAGTGATTGATCCTGGCAGGGCTTTTGAGATGTCCATATAAACGCAGATGCATGCATAGGAAGTATACTTTCGCATCTTTGTGGCTTCCGATGATTTTACATAGTGCCCCACTGTGTTCCCGATGCCCATAAGAATTTCTTCCAGCCAAAAATCTTGGTGTAGTGAGTACAGACGTAGCCATACTGGCACCATTGTGAAGTCCTCCTTCTCTGGGCTGAATCTGTCTATCCAAAAGCGCAAAAAGAGTCCTGCTGAGTTGTAGAAGTACGGACCATTATCAAAGATTTTGTCCTTTTCTTCAAGGTTGTACAGGATTATTGTGAAGAAACCCTTGGAGCTCAGTTGTACTTCGTAGTCGCCTTTGGGGTTCCACCAGTCCTTGATCTAGCGTGTGAGGTCACATTCTATTGGCCAGAGCCCTAAGAATTTGTCGATTAGGGCATGCTCCATCATAAACTGAGTATGCTCACCTAGCCATGTGGATCTGATCTGGTAATGAGGGGGCTTGTCCATTTGTTGAATGCACTTGCCTGGCTCCCACCCTAGAGAAGATTTTGGATGAGACATACTAGGCAGATCCATTGCCTTCCTTAGCCCCTGTTCCTGAGTGAAAAGTTGATCTCGAAGATGCGGCGGCAATTCAAATGTGGGCCTTTTGGCGCAGGTTCCTTTCCTGTCATTGGTCGTGATATCACTGTAGGAGGGGGGTTCCCCCCCCTTCCGGACTCATCTTGGTTGCTCAGTCATCTTGTGGTGCCGTCCCCGAAGCAGCGCAGGTTGCAGGCTTGGAGCAAGTGTGTCAGCGCATGCAGCGAGTATGCAAGAGGAATTACAACGCTCTAGGGTTTCAGATCTCTGGTAACCTTGCTTCCATTCTTTCACCCATTTCATATTGTTAAGGTAGCCATTCACTTAGCTTTACTTAGCCTAAATCCTCTACTAGTCTAGGTGGAGTGGAACAACATGAAGAAAAGGGGGAAAATAATTGAGAAAGATTCAAATTGTTGACTAGAAGAAAAAATACATTCAAATCCCCAACTAGAAAAGAAAAGGCACATACTTAGAAAATGTAAAGAGCACAAAACACATATATTCTTATGTATCGATTTGGTCTCAATCCTTTTTAAAATCTCGTGGCTAACTTAATTACATAAATATTATTGAATGTGCAAGTAGTGACAATAAAGGCGGTGTATGGGCTTTATGTATTGGTTCAACACATCATTCACACCACTACTTAACATAGGCCCCAATGAGGTGCATTTTCACAGTGAAGTTACTTTTTGGCATAGACCTACACGTACACCCTTTTCTAAAACATAGATGGGTAGCAGCCTATTTCCTTACTGGGAATTCAATTATACAACATATACCAAGGATATACAAATTTGGTTATGATGGGTCAAGAGTTAATTTTCACGGGGAAGAGTTGCAAATTGGCTAGAGTGTTGCAAGATGAGATATTATGAAGGTGATGCATATTGGGCTTATAGTCAAGTCTATATCCATTGATATATATGAAAAAGAGCACTAGTTGCGCCTCACCCTCTACTTTTCTTTCACTCAATTCTAAATTTTCATTGTATTGAAGTTACCAAAGTCACAACTTTCATCTTTTATGTAATGCTAATCTAAAACAATGGACAAAGACTCAATGTTTACAATCAGAACTCTAAAATATTTGATGCATAAATATGTCAATTTAAAACAATGCATAGTGATTCAACATGTACAACCAAAACTATAAAATAAGATAATGCAAAAATATGTCAATCTAAAGAAGTGCACAGATAGTTAGTATTGTTAGAATAATAGGTGTGCTCATTTCACCGTAGACAATATAAAAATATTGTCACCCAATCATAGGCACAAAGGCCACCCCCGATCACCTTAACCTTGACAAAGAGAATAATTCTAGAAGAAAACCCTAGAACCAATAGCCAACCAAGGTAGCGTACCTCTCTCCAAAGCTAGCGTACTAGGCAGAAATTCCAAGTCATAACCATGCAGAAAGTCCAACCATAATCAAAGACCAAGTCACCACTACAACAATTGCAACTCTCCTCCAGTCATGCACACTTGTCCTTATGTAGCTGTGAGAGTAAGCGAGTCCAAATGAGCTCTAACTCCCTCTATTTATACTACTCCAACTCACTTGACTGGGCCAAATTCTCTTCCTGGAGGCTAATAACTCAATATTAATTATTCTCCTGAGTTGACTTGTCTTCTAGGGTTATTATCCAATGTTTTAGGGTTTCTCTTGCTTCTCGAAATATTCTAGTCTCGTCAAAGGTTACACGTAGAGGTTAATACCTCTCGTAGCTACCATAATATCACCACTCCCTCCTAGCTAGGGAGGTATTAAAGGCAATGATATTGAGCACAAACAGACCATTCAACCAGTAGCAACAACATAACCACACAAGCCATCTCATGACCACATCATGAGCACCATCACCACTATCAATATCATCTGATAGCATCAACTACATCATCTCTCGAGGCCATACTCCATCTAAGTAATTGTTCATGATGCTGAAAAATTCACTCACTCAACAGAGTGATACAAGGACCATTCTTCTAATTCAGACATACATCCTAGAAGAATAGTTGTCCCAATAGATGTTGAAAGCTCTGCAATGGGCTACAAGGATCGTTCTTCTAATCTGTACCTACGTCCTAGAAGAATGTCAATCCTCCCAGATGTTGAAAGCCACCCTATGGGCTATAGAGACCATTCCTAGATGAATGTCAGTCTCAAACTATTTTCTAATTGGGTCATATGTACCATAGAGATCAATCTCTACCCATATGCCTTAGAAAATATCGATCCTTAACCATTTTCCTAATCGGGCCACAATTTGTGCCTTAGGAAAATACCAGTCCATGATACATCAACAATCTGTCAAGTTAGACGATTCTCCACATAGAGAATGCCTGTCCACCAGAAATCTGCTCTGTCTGGACCATTCTCTGCCTGGAGAATGTATGTCCACCAGCACACTGACTATCCATCTAGTTGGCAATCAGCTCCAACACTAGTGGTAGTCTCCATGGAAATCATATAGTAACATATTGTTGCTATAATGCCATCCAATAGAACACAACTGTGTCTATCTATAGTAGTATACAACTACTATCTAGTGGTACACAACCTCTCCTAGTAGCACACGACTACTAACCAGTGACACACAGTTACTACCAATGGATCACATCAACCACATTAGCATACAACTACTGTCCAGAGACATACAGTCTCCACAACAATCATATCATCCGATATCAACCTGCATAAACAATATCATGATACAAACTGAGTCATATCGGCCAATCTTCCACTCACATCTTGTGAGATCTGGAAGTGCATCTGTCCTCAGAAAGTTAAACATCAGCCATGGAATATCTGGACTATTCTTCCCAAGCATAGAATATTAATTGTCCCTAATTTCTGAACCTTGACCATTCCACATAACTGGGCCATTCTTCTGGCACGATTCATAGTGCAACCTGGAGAGAATGAGTCTACCCTAGGGAATGATTGTCCCTGATTGCTGAACTTGGACCCTTCAACCTAACTAGGACATTCTTCCGACACGATTCATAGTGCAACCTAGAGAGAATGAGTCTTCCCTAGAGAATGACTATTCAGACCATTTCCTATGGAAATCACTGTCCTGGACCTACCTTCTACATCAGACCATTCTTCGAAACTGCTCACAACTGTGAACTTCGAAAGAATGACTACTCAGAGAGGTGGACCATTCTGCTTGACCACTTATCAGAGTGACTGCTAAGGAGAATGATTTTCCTAGACCATTCCCCCACACTGGCCACACAGGGAATCACTGTCTATGGTACATCAACAATCTGTCGGACCATGATTTTCCGTTCTAAACCATTTTCTGAACTAGAAAATGACTGTCCATTAGAAATCTTGGACCACTTTCCGAACTAGAAAGTGACTGCCCAACCTAGACCATTTTCCAAACTGGAAAATGACTGTCCATCAAGAATCTTGGACCACTTTTCAGACTGGAAAGTGACTGCCCAACCTGGACCATTTTCCAAACTGGAAAATGACTGTCCATATATCAATAACATATTAGTTCTCCCTCCCAAACTGGGGAGTAATCAATTCCTTTTCCAATAAGGAATTCATCTCCACGAGTCCAACTTGTCCCTTAAGTACACAAATTTTTCATCTTGGACAAGGGATTTACCAAAATATTTGTTATCTGCTCATCAGTGGAGATATACTGGAGAACGAATTTTTCCCTCTGGACTTTATCATGGATAAAATAGTACTTGATCTCAATGTGGTTCGACCTGTCATGGAACGCTTGGTTCTCTGAGAGCTTCACACAGCTCTAGTTATCACAATATATCACGATCGAATCCAACACCTGATCAAACAGTCTAGAAACCAGTTTACAGAGCCTCACTACTTTCGTATAAGCATCACAAGTTGCAATATATTATGCTTCTGCAATGCTGAGTGCAAGAGACTTCTATTTATTGCTAGCCCATGATATCGTGGCAAATCTCAAATTGAAACTTATCCAAGAATAACTTCTTCTGTCATCATAATTGCCTTTCATTTTGACTTTTTGACTCGTCAACCTTAGATTTTGACTTGGTCAAATGTTGACTTTGACCAAAATTCCAAACTTGACGTCTTGGCTTGCTGAGAGTACCAGGAGGTGCGCTAGGCTAGGGCACAATAGGTTATCCAAGAATTATGTCAAGCACTTCACTTAAGGTGCCTTAACATGAGCATTAGGGTTTCATTACCGCAACAAAAAATTTGACTGCAACTGCAACTGAACAAATCATCCCAATCTACCTTCCAGTGGTTAGATTGTCTAAAGATAGTGTGGGCCCATAAACTGTTAGAATAATGTGTGTGCTCGTTTCACCTTAGACAATATAGAAATATTGTCACCCAACCATAGGCACAAAGGCCACCCCTAAGCACCTTAACCTTGACAGAGAGAATAATTTTGGAAGCAAACCCTAGAACCAATAGCCAACCAAGGTAGCATACTAGGAAGAAAGTCCAAATCATAACCAAGAAGAAAGTCCAACCATAACCAAAGACCAAGTCACCACTGCAACAAATGCATCTCTCCTCCAGTCATGCACACCTCTTGTCCTTATGTAGTTGTGAGAGTGAGTGAGTCCAAATGAGCTCTAGTGTGTTGAGATTTGGGTACCTTGGAAAGTGGTCCCCTTGTGTTTTTGAACCTATAAACACAAGAGGGAAATACTTTCTACCATGTACCATGTACCATGTACTTTATGTCTAATTTCACTTTGACTTAGGAGATTTAAGTCAAAAATGAAATTTGGTCATTTAAGCCTAAAATGACTATTAATTCACTTTGTGGGTGAATTGAGGGACATAAAGTGAAACTATGGAAACTTAATTAAAGTGGTTTTTGAGTGTATATTCTTTTGATATGATCTCAACCATTGATTATGGATGAGATGAAATGATCTCATCCACACATACTTTAGGTTTCCTTATGCTTCCTTAAGGAGGGTGCAAGGGCAAAAGAGAACTCATATTATTCCTTGTTATGTTCACCAACAGAGTTGGGAGAGGAGCATGAGGATGAGTTTGGATGCATTGAGTGAGGAAAGATTGGGCTCCCACATTCATAGTGGTATTCAACAAGATTAGTCCTTCATTTATTTGTGGAGCTAGTTCTTGCTAGGAGGAGGGCGCACTTGAGGAGGAGGGCACACAGTTAGCAGGGAGGACTTGCAGAGGTCAGTTTGCTTTGAGGATAGTTTCAGTGGAGAGATACAACATAGATTCAAAGTATTGTGGGAGGGTTTCTCCATCAGAGCTTCCAGTTAGCAGAGAGCTTCAGTTCAATGGTTTTGACAACTTGTGAGGAGGGCACACCATCCTAGGACACATATTCTTCATTTGGACCCGTGTTTCAGCTTGGTTCAAGATGATATTGTATCAGGTTCATCTTCTTATTGTACTGGTTGTATTCCACCTTATTTTCTCCACATTTATACACTCAGATTCCATACTGGTTTTCCTCGGGGGCGGGGGGGGTGTTATCTAGGGTCATGTTGACCAAAAATACATGTGTTCATTTTCATGTATGCTAGTGTTTATAACAACATTACTTCAGCTCTAAAATATCTCCAGGTGTGTTACATAGCTTATGGTATGCATGTGCTAACATCTTGTGACAAAAACTACATGTTAGATCACCTTAATGGCCTATGTAACCATAACAGAACAACAAAAAATTTACTGAACAATTGGTTGTTATAAAACAACAAAAAATCCTTGTTTGACAATTGAAACTTAAAGCCAACTCGAGTTCAAAGACAAACCTAGTTGGCAACTTGTTAGGACCTGGAAAATCTTCATGGTATCATAGCCTTCTGGACAACAACAGACATTGCAGGGTGATGAGGATCTTGCTCTTTGGAAAAAGGACAAGAAGAAGACCGACAAGGGAGGTCGTCAGGGTCCCAAGTTTGGGGCCCCTCCATAGGGAGAGATCAGTGGTGGGCAGAAGAGAGACATGAGCATAGTGATATGCTTTGCTTGTAGACAGATGGGTCACTATGCAGGACAATGTCCCAAGAAGAAGAAGAAGCAACATGATGTTTCAACAGTGAGAACATAGGAGCTTGAGTTTGATGAACAATTTACGAGAGAGTGTGGATTCTCTACTACTTTGTTTGTTGTTACACCATCCAACATTAGGTGGGGAGACAAAGTTGAGGAGGACCTACTGACTCATAGTAGTGATTCAGAAGGAGCTCAGGCTCAGTTTTCTTCAACATCATCATCAGGGGTGACTGGTCCACCCGGGACAATTTCAGTTTCAGAGTTGCCGGGACAGAGGATTGGTGCAAGGGCTTCATAGCATCAGATATTGACGAGGAGGAGTGATAGGGCACCATAGAGGCTTGAGCCTCACGAAGACGGGCATATGAGATTTTGGTTCCACTTCAGATGGAAGCTACTTAGTGAGCGGCCAAGTTGAGGATCTTGGTGAGATGTCGAGATCCAGGTACTCTTGGTGAGATACCAAGAGGGGGAGACTCTTGCTGAGATGCCAAGAGAGTGACTCTTGGTGAGATTCGAAGAGTAGTGATTGTTGGCGAGATGCCAGGAGGTAGAAATCCTTGGTTGGAGACCAAGGTTGAGATCTTTGCTTTGATACCAAGATTTAGGTGATCTTGGATAGGTGGAGAGACACTTCCATCTATAGATCACACAGATTAAGAAGATCTATGCCAGACACTACTTTCATTGATCAGGGTACAACCATACTCACTGCGTATTTTCCAATAGGAAACCATGTCCACTGTAGGGATGAGATTGGGGGTGAAGGGAACTTTCCTCGGTAAGAAAGTAAAAATCATAACCAAGAAAAAAGTCCAACCATAACCAAAGACCAAGTCACCACTGTAGCAACTGCATCTCTCCTCCAGTGATGCGCACCACTTGTCCTTATGCAATTGTGAGAGTGAGTGAGTCCAAATGATCTCTAGCGCCCTTTATTTATACTGCTCCAACTCACTTGATTGGGGCAACTTCTATTCCTGGAGGCTAATAAATCAATATTAATTATTCTCTTGAGCCAACTTGTCTTCTAGGGTTATTATCCAACGTTTAAGGGTTTCTCTTTCTTCCCGAAATATTCTATTCTCGTCAAAGGTTACATGTAGAGGTTAATACCTCCCGCAGCTACCATAACATCAACAAGTATTTACAACCATAATTGTAAAATAGTTTAACACAAGATACAATTAATATTATGATTGCAATAAGAAAAACAATCCATAGAAAAAACATATATCTTCAATAGAGATCGCTTATCAAAATAATTTAAAAAGATGACAAACTTGAATATTATATGTAATACATATGTTTAATTGTAATAGTGCATCCCAAAAAAACCACTCTATATCAATTTGTACTAGGTTTCTATTCATGATTTTTTTTTGTAGATGTAGTTTCTTGCTAAGTGGAATGTTGTACCTGCAAAATCTAGGAGTACAAAGAAATTGATTAGAAATGTAGTTTGGCAAGGGAAAAATAAAAATATATTGTAATATACTTTTTCGGTTTTGTTAATTCTGTAATGTGAATGAACTCACATATAGTTATGGAATCATTTCAAAGTTTTTTCACATCAATAATGATGTTGTCCATTGTAAATGTGAAAGTCCCATTTATGGAGAACCCCCTGTAATAGTAAAGCAAATTTTGAAATGTTCTGTTTGTATTGCATAAATGATATATGAACAAGTTTCAAGAAGAATTGTTGGAGGAGTGCCCTTGGTAGAGAACAATTGATTTTTTCATATGTTATGTGCATTGTAGAGTGTGTCCATATGAATACAATGTTTTGCAAGCACATTTTGTGCAATATAACATGTCATTTGCTGGAAACTCCATTTTTATAATGTGATGTTAGCATTCATTCCAGATTGGCTTGAACGGAGGAAACATAAACATCCCTTGGCTCGAGTAGTTTGGTGACATGTAATAGTTTTTCTTGTCATGGGTTTTATGTTAGTTTATGTTGAAAATTCAAATAAAGAAAAGAAAGCAATCGTGGAAGTAAGTTTTTCATGGGTTTTGGTTAGTCTACGTTGAAAAAAAAATTGTATTTGTTTCAATAGTAAGCATGATAATGAACACTTTCTTGGACATTTGTTTTTGCAAGAGTTTGTAAACAAGACTTCACAAAATTGTCATGGAGTGGCTCAAGGAAACTAGAGAGACATGCTCATATATTACGAGATGCCTTTGGTCCAATCCTGATCACATTTTTTAAGAGGAGAATGGTTGTTTTTCCTATTGCTATAAGTTGTTGCATTTCAAGGTATGTTTTCTCTTAATGGTCATTCAAGTGCACTTAGTAGACAATGGAGAGATTTAAATGTTTGTGATCAAATAAACATATGAGTATAAAATACACAAAAAATGAAAATGAAACATGTATAATTGAGCAAATGAAATAAATAGGATTCTTTGATTGCAATGCTTACTATGGTTGCGTCATGTGTTGTTTCCCCATATTTCACATACATTTCAAACATAGATAAACAAGCACACAATAAACGAGACAAGCACATAAAGAACACTTATATTTTATGAAACACCAATTGCAACCTTGAATCTGATGTTCCACCCATCCATAGACATTGTTGCTCTTAAAATTTCAACAACAGGTCACCCCTGAGTTGGGGCTCAACTCCACCAGGGAAAAAAGGTTCCTAGCGACAAGCTATGGTCTAAAACTTAACATAATTGGTCAGCCCTAAGTGCTCGTTGCTGCAACTAGCCCACAATGCCTCATTCCTCATCCACCTATCACACCCAAGGAAGTGTGCCCCTTCTCTGGACACCAGTCCTTCGACTGCCCCACTTCCCTTTCCAAGGTTACCAACAATAGGCCAGACAAGAAGTCTCTGATCCCTATGACTATTTCCTAATGCACTAGGGAACAATTATCAACAATACTCTCTCCTGGAGAATATTCTCATGAGCCTGGAAACCACTGCACAATAACCAGTCTCTCACCTAGAGAGGCTTCTCACAATTTGCTAACCCGAATCTTCGACAATGAAACTCTAGATACAACCCCACAACTCCCTACAATATTCTCTCGCAGATAAGGTAATAATCATATTTTCTATACAATCTGACCCCATTTCTACTCACTAGAGCTTGCAACATGAATAATAATCGTAATCCCCCCAAAAATGTACTAAGGTGAGCAATATATATTGCATGCATTCCAGTTGACACTTGTCACCTTCAAAAGTAACATTAAGCCACTTGGTGACACGTTCCCTACCCTTGGGAACTTAGGATAAAATAATGTATCTAACATTACACTATTCCGAGAAATATTATTAAAATATTCCCCATGACTTACGACTCACCCCCGTTTCCCTTTTTCGATGGAGTAGCCCCCCCATCTCTTTTCGTCTGAGTCAGTCAGTGCGCAACATTGCCAAATTAAATTAATATTCATGATTATATTTAAATGGATAGGCACTTTGGCCTATCTACATTCAGGCTCACCAGCCTCATAATCATATAGGCTCTCTGGCCTCAAAACATAAAAATTCATTCCCACACACTATCCTAAGTGCATGCAACACAGTGCAATGTGTAGACTTACACAGGTGCACACAACACATAGATTGTGCACCTTGTCTTTGTTAACACTTTTCCATGCACTACTTTGATGGGCGCAACACCATAACCTGATGTCCTTCGCTCACCATCCTAAATGTACATTACATTTACACTTGGTTCCAACAGTTCACCAACCTATATGTACAATTACAAAGGGTTCTGGATAAGGGACACTACAATCCTCTCCCCCCTATTTATGCACTATCCTCAGTGCATCGTATACACATGTATATACAAAATTTCAAAACTCTTCAAAAAGATGAGGATACTCTGCTCACATAGCATCCTTACACTCCCAGGTTGAATCCTCAGGACCGTACCAGGTCCATTGGACCTTTACCAACTCCATGGCTCGATTCCAGAGCTACTTCACTTTTCAATCCAATATGCAAACCGATCGCACTTGGAATCTGCCTTCTAGATCGACCTGAATCACATTCCAATCAATGACATGATTAGCATCAAGTACATATTTCTTAAGCAATGGCATAGGGAAAACAATATGAATGCATAAGGACGCAAGAATTGCAAGCATATAAGTGACATGACCAATCCTTTCAAGGATTTCAAATGGCCCACAATAGCGTGCTGCTAGCTTAGAACACTTTCCCAATTTCAAGGAACTATGCTTGGCCTTCACTTTCAGAAACATGTGGTCACCCACTCCAAATTCCCTATAGGTTTTTCCTTTATCTTCGTAACTTTTCTACCTCTCTTGAGAATCCTTTAAATTTTTCCCTATCTTTACCATTTTCTCCTCCATTTCTCGGAGTAAATATGGCCCAACTATTGCGCGGTTTGTTGGGTTATCTTAACTTATAGGCGCGTTGCACTTTCTACCATAAAGTGCTTCAAACAGGCTCATCTTTAAGGATGCCTGATACCCATTGTTGTAAGAAAAATCTGCTAAATGAAGGCAGTCTTCCCATTTCGATGGCTTATCCATCACATACATCCTCAACATGTCTTCAATCACCCGATTTACTCTCTCCGTCCGACCATCTATCTCATGGTGATATGTTGTGTTGAAACTCAAAATTGAAAATCCCTTGAATAACCCTTTCCAAAAGTTCGAGGTGAACTTGGAATCTCTGTCATACAAAATTGTCTTAGGTACTCCATGCAACTTGGAAACTTCACGCATGTATATCTTAGCAACGTTGGTTGCCTTGTACGTTGACTTCACTAGAAAAAATGGGAAGCTTTAGTAAGATTTTTCACTATCACCATAATGGAATCATGTTGCTTAATAGTCCTAGGCAACTTAGTTATGAAATGCATAGTCAAAACTTCCCACTTCCACTCAAGAATGGGAAAAGGCTGCAACAAACTAGTTGGATGTCTATGCTCATCCTTGACCTTTTGACATTCAAGACATCTCACAATAAAATCTGCAACTTCCTTTTTCATACTTGGCCAAAAGTATTGCTTCTTGACCATGACAATGGTCTTCTGGTAACCTAGATGTCCAACATAAGGAAACTTATGCATCTCTGACAATATCAATCTCTTCAACTCCTGATCATTGGACACATAGACTCTACACCTATATAGGAGGATTACATCCTCTCTTAGTTCATATCCTTCAAACTTCTGCTATGACATAACTTGTTGTAAATTCACACTTATATCCATATAGTGCAGATCTGATTTGGCAACTTCTAAAATTCTATCATGCAAATCTATTTGGTACATGTTAATGGTCGTAGCATGCATTTCATGCATCCTCATGCTAAGTGCATCAACCACCTTGTTCTCTTTTCCTCTGATATGCCTTATGTCGAAGTCATACTCACCAAGGAACTCTAACCACCTACTTTGTCTGTCATTCAAACTTGGCAGTCCAAACAAATACTTCATACCACACTGGTTTGTTCTCAACTCAGATCTCTTTCCCATGAGATAATGTTGCCACAACTTCAAGGCATGCACTATATCTTCCAACTCTAAATCATGCGTAGCATAGAGCCTTTCATGCTCTTTAAACTTCCTTGACTTGTAGCACACCACATGCCCATTCTTACTCAAGACTCCAACGAGTCCTTCCTTGCATGCATCTGTGCACACCGCAAAGTCTGCATCTAGATCAACAATTCTTAAAATTGGCACACTTGTTGGAAAATTCTTCAAGTGATGAAAAATCCTTGTGCAATCTAGAGTCCATTCAAATCATGCGCCTTTCTTCTGCAGGATGTAATCAGATGCACAATCTGTGAGACTCCTTCTATAAATATTCTATAGTACCCTGCCAGTCCCATAAAGGATCTCACTTCTGTGACATTTATTGGTGTTGGCCATTCCTCAATGGATTTCATCTTCGTTGGGTCAAAAACTATTCCTTCTTCTGAAATAATATGACCCAAATAATTAATTTGTCACTGATAAAATGAACACTTGCTCAACTTTGCATAAATATGATGGTCTCTCAATACCTGCAACACAATCCTCAAGTGATGCTCATGCTCTTCCTTAGACTTTGAGTAAATAAGTATGTCATATAGAAATGCAATGACAAACTTATCTAAATAATCTATGAAAACTCCATTCATTAAACACATGAAGACAGTTGGTGCATTCGACAACCCAAAAGGCACCACTGTAAATTCGTAATGACAACCATATCTTGTTTTGAAGGCAGTCTTACAGATGTATTCCTCTTTTATTCTCACCTGGTGATAACCAGATCTGAGATCTATCTTGGAAAATATCCTTGCGCCCTTTAGTTGATCAAACATTTCATCTATCCTTGGCAAAGGATACTTGTTCTTCATTGTTACCTTGTTCAACTGCCTAAAGTTGATGCAAAGTCTCAGCGTACCTTCCTTCTTCTTCACGAAAAAAACTAGCGCACCCCAAGGAGACACACTTGGGCATACATACACCTTCTTCAAAATCTCTTCAAATTGCATCTCCAACTCCTTTAGTTTTGGCATACTCATCCTATAAGGATTTTTGGATACAGGTGCTACTCCCGACACCATATTTATAGAGAAATCTATATCTCTTTTCGGAGGCAATCCTGGTATCTCTTTAAAGACATCCTCAAATTCCTTGAGTAACTGTGCAACCTTCCACACTTGGCACTTTATCCTTAGGGTCCTCTTCCATGTGTGTTGCAAATAATTGACATCCTTTCCTATAAATTTTCTTCAACCGTGAAGCCGAAAATTCTCTGATAGTCACAACTCTTGGAATTCCTTGAACTGAACTCAAATTTCCTTGCTCATCAATGCAAGTAAATTCCTTATTGTAACAATCCAGGACAACACGATGCTCATCCAACCATACCAATGAGGCAATCATACAAACCCAAAGGTATAATACATACCAATGAGGCAAGCATACAAGCCCAAATGTATAATATTCAAATCAACCTTTGAGTGCAGTCCATTCATCTCCATTGGAAATGCCTTAACCACCTCACTAATATCCCTTTTTTCTCCTGTACCTAACCATGCCAACCATGGCTTTCCAAGATTTCTTCTCGGCAAATGGAATCTTTCCACCATCTTAGGATCTAGATTACTATGACTAGCTCCTCATTCTATTAAAATAACAATGGGTTGGTCATTAATCTTACATTACACCTCGATCATGTGCGACTGGAACTCAACTTGCTTGTTATCCAACGTGGCATAAATCCTTGGGACATTTCTTCCCATATCCTCAACTGTCACAACTTGATGTACACTATGCACAGTCCTCGCTTTATGACCTCTTTGAGGACAATCTTTGCGCATGTGATTTTCGCCACAACCCCAGCATTGCATAGGTTATTTCCATGAATTTTTTCCCACTGTTTCAGACATTCTGGGCTCCTGAAGAGTCGTCTGTCCTTGCACAATATTTCTGAAAAAATTGTGGTTTAACTCCCTTCTTCCTCAGTTCCACCTTAATTTTCATCTTGTCTTTCCAAGACTTTTGGAAAGTCGGTCTTCCCAATCCTTTTAGAAAGTCGGTCTTCCCCTTTGTTGGCCATAAAGACACTTAGCACGCCTTATGGTCTCTTACAACATTTTTAGGTCATCATATTGTATCTTGTCACTGATAAATGAGGGAAAACCACTCAAATATCTTTGAATCTTCACTTGTTCATACTTGATAAAAGTCACATAGCTCAACAATTCCAAAAATCTTCATTCGTACTCATCAATCATCATATTCCCAAGCTTGAGTTCGAAGAACTCCTTCATTTTCTTGTCATAGTAGCGCTTGGTTAAGTATTTATTTTGGAAATACATCTTGAACTCCCTCCAAGTCAATTTCTTCTCATCAATGTGCTTCAATTGGACATACTGATCCCACCACATTGATGCTTTTCCTTTTAACTGATAGATAACAATTCTCCCTTCTGTCTGCGCAGAATAGTTATGCAGCTGGAAATACTTCCTCATACCCAACAACTAGGTCTCCACATCTTCATCCTTCTTGTGCTCACCATTAAAGGTAGGAGGCTTAATCTTATTCATTCCCTCCTGTAGCTCATCCACCCCAGTCCTTCTGTTATTCTTTCTGGCAGGAGATAGACTCAAACTACTGAGTGTCTTCCTGCAAGAATGCTTAGCAACACTTCTTTCTTATATTTTGTTCTCATCATGAGACCTGCGACTTCTTTATCTACTCATCTCTGTCTCCTTATCCATCTTCTTTTCTATTTTGTCCAGGCTTTGCATCAATTTGACATTGAAATCATCTTGTTGCGATTTGGCTCTCATAAGCCTTTCATTATCATCCTTATAACTTTGGACATCTTTTTGCAATAATTTTTCAGTTTCTATCAAGTTCAAGTGCTCCCCCTTGGGTTTTGTACCATCAACACCCAAACCGACATACAAATCCCCAAATTCATCATCAGGACTATAAATCCTCTGTGCATTTTCCATGCTCTTAACCTTCTGCATTGACTATGTCCTGCTATGTTCACTGAAAATTTTGCAAAAAAAATTGCAAAATGTGCAAGCAATTGAGATTTATTAGATGGTTTCATGCAAAAACTACACGAAAAATTTGCACCATTTTTTCATAATCTTTTCACTTGGATTTCTTAGATTATTTTAACATCCCAAACTCTAGTGCGCACACCCATGGTCTTCCGCACAAACTAATCTCTGTACCGCACAATACCAATTCTTAGTGTACACATCTATTCATGCTAATATCTAGCCCATACAAGTCCAGTGTTGAGCCAACCACTTTGATGCCAGAGTGTAATGTCCCTAATCACCCAGACTGGGCCACGCCACACAATTTTAACTTCTATAATGTATGTCTCCCACTGAGTCCCGTTACCATGTTACACATGCTCTAAAACAACCAAACTGCAACATTCCCAACATACCACTGAGCAATGTTATAGTAGAATTACACTGCATGGAGTCTACTTTAAACTCAATCCACACAATATCACTTGATGTAATTCCCTCGACCTAAGCCTGAGTCGCACCACACAACTTATAACAACAAAATCAACAATTTCTTTCAGTACAAACTTAAGCAACAAAAATAACTCAAATTTACGCGCACCGATTGTGCGCACTATCATATTGTTCCCACAACACAACCCTGCGCACATTAACCATCTAAGCATCATGCACAAACTTGAATTTCACTGTTCTTGAAATCTGATTCTCTGTCCTCACACTCACAAATTCCAACCTCTTAGTGTACATAGGCTATCACGCTACGCACTTGGCCACTCAATCCTCTTCTTGTCGGTTCATAACCAAAATCACCAGGTTAACATAGCAAGATAAACTAACCATATTGGTTATATCCATGCATATCTACAAATACAAGCTTTATGCATCATACTGATAGGTGCAAGCATCATTAAAAAAGATAACCACAAATACTTATATGCAATGACATACAAGAATTTAACCCATGTCAAACATAGATAAACAAGCACACAATAAACAAGACAAGCACATAAAGAACACTTATATTTTATGAAAATCACCAACTACGGCCTTGACTTAGATGTTCCACCCAACCATAGACGTTGTTACTCTTAAAATTTCAGCAACAAGTCACTCCCGAGCTAGGGCTCAACTCCACCAGGGAAAAAAGGTTCCTAACGACAAGCTATGGTATGAAACTCAATAGAATTGCTTAGTCCTAAGTGCCTATTGTTGCAACTAGCCCACAACCCCTCATTCCCCATGCACCTATCACACCCAAGGAAGTGTGCCCCTTCTCTTCTCACCAGTCCTTCGACTTTCCCACTTCCCTTTCTAGGGTTACCAACAATAGGCTAGACAAGAAGTCTCTAACCCTTGTGACTAGTGCCCAATGCACTAGGAAACAATTCTCAACAATACTCTCTCGTGGAGAATATTCTCATAGGTTTGGAAACCACTCTACAACAACCAATCTCTCACCTAGAGATACTCCTCATGGTCTTCCAACCCGACTCTTTGACAATGAAACTATAGATACAACCCCACAACTCTTTACAAACTTCTTTGGCAGATAAGGTAATAATCATATTTTCTATACAGTCTGAACCCCTTTCTGCTCACCAGAGCTTGCAACATGAATACTAATTGTAATCCCCCCCCCAAAAAATACACCAAGGCCAACAATATATATTACATGCCTTCCACTTGACACTTGTCACCTTTAAAAGTAACTTTAAGCCACTTGGTGACCTGTTCTCGAAAATATTATTAAAATATTCCCCATGACTTACAACTCACCCCTTTTTACCTTTTCTGGTGGAGTAGGCCCCCCATCTCTTTTTGTCTGAGTCAGTCAATGCGCAACATTGCCAAATTTGATTAATATTCATGATTATATTTATATGGATAGGTGCATTGGCCTATCTGCATTTAGGCTCACCCACCCCATAATCATACATGCTCTTGGGCCTCAAAACATAAACATTCATTCTCGTGCACTAACCCAAGTGCACACAACATAGTGAAATGTGTGCACTTACCTAGGGGCACGCAACACATAGACTGCACACCTTGTCTTTGTTAACACTTTTCCTAGCACTACTCTGATGCACACAACACCATAACCCGGTGTCCTTGGCTCACCAGCCTAAATGTACATTACATTTACACTTGGTTCCAATGGTTCACCAGCCTATATGTACAATTACAAAGGATTCTGGATCGGAGACACTACAAAAGATGATACGAGGATGTCTTTGGCTTAACTGTGGACATAATTCAATTTTTTTTTTAAATTTAATTTATAAAACAATTCAATGTTTTTCTGTATCAAAATTTATTTATAAAATAATTCGATGTTATTATTCAATTTGCTATGATGAATTAATGTGCAAAGGAAATGGAAGTTATTTTTGCAAAATCAAAAGCATTGTACTACTTTACTTGTTGTTTGTGGTCACTGTCCATTATCTCACCATCTACTTTGTCATACATCATTTTTTTTTGGCTACAATGAACAATTTTTTTTTTTTTTTAATAAAGTTTCCAGCTAAGCAAATTCTCTTAATAAACCTATAGTGAAAAACATATAAACAACATAATATAGAATATGGTTATTAGTCCCTGCCAAATGCGTAGAGCGACTATAACAATCGATAATTCGCTGACTTCATATTAATATGTCATTTGACTATAATTTTTCGCATCATCTGTATTGTTCGTACTATAGAAGTAAAAACAATATTTTTTATATAATAAAAAAATCCTTATATGTCATCATCTCATTGGAGAATATATTGGAGGTCTTATTGCCAACTTCGTTGTTCCCAATGTTGTAAATGTTTAGATATCCAAAGTTTTGAGCTTAGATGCTCTTTTAAAATTTTTATTACATTTTTACTGAAATGTTTACATATCGAAAGTTCTGAGCATCAATATTGTTTTTTAATTCTTTTTTTATTATTATTCCTTGCCAAAGGCGTAGTGGGACTATAGCGATCAATAATTCATTGACTTCATATTAATATGTCCTTTTATTATTATTTCTATTTGTATTGAAATGTTTACATACCGAAGGTTTAGAGCATTGACACTTTTTTTGAGGTGCTTGAATAGGCCTAACAACTTAAATGTTTACATAGTGCGAGGTACTAGAACATGCCTGGCAGCTTAAATGTTTGCATACCGTGAGGCCCTTAAACAACCTGAAAAATTTAAATGTTCACCTAAATAGGCTTCTCAGAGTACATTTTTCCTCGAATTTTTCCATACAATGTAGCAGTGAATTTGGACAATATTGTTATCCACCGCCAGTTGCATAGCCATTGTATGTTTCATATGTCTTCTATGCTTGGAATGCAATTTGGTTATCGTTGAAGATACATACATTGTTCACTAGTTTTGTGGGTGCTTCTTGTTCGTTGGTTCGTCGGTTGTTTCTTGTTGTTGTTTTCATAACCAACAAACCTTTTGGATCGCAGGTTCCTAGATAGGTTGTTTCAACATTGTGTTTCCATTATTTTTTCGGATGCAAACAACACCTGGGCTTCCCCGATCTACATATTGGAAACCAAATTCCCCTTTCTTTTTTCTCGTTTTCTTTCCCTTTCTGGTTACTTGGTCGTTTTTCCGAATGTCTCATGCTTTTATATACAACACCCAAAGTTCCGCAATATACAAATTGATCATCGAAGTTCGTCGTTTTCCCCTGTTCCATGTTGCACATTTTGCAATAAAAAGTTGGGATACATACAATTTGACCATCCGACCTTCACATCTCTTGGGTAGAGCTCGTGGCCCTGTTTCCAAGCCCATAAATATTCGTTGTTCTGAGTACGTCTCATGCTTTTATATCACAACCCCGACCAATCGCTTACCCATTGCATACTTGGCCACTATTATCATCGCTGGTTCCTGGCCACGCTTACTCAACATTGCGCTTCCATTGTTTTGCTACCTACAAACAACACCCGAAATTCCCCGATATACAAATTGACCGCCGAAATCTGTCATTGTGCCTTGTTTCATGATACAAATTCTGCAATCAAAATTTTGGAGACATACAATTTGACCATCAACCCCTCACGTCTCCTGAGTATAACTTGTGACCCTATTTTGAAGCCCGCTCGACCGCTTTCCATACTTGGCCATTTCTTGGAATCTCTTTCGTGGGTTGGTGGGTGGACGAAATGTGCAATGCTTAATCACTCTTCACCATCCCTGCCACCTTGGAACTTTTTTCTAGATATGCAATTATTAAGATTTAATGCTAACAACTCATCGTGCAGGTACCATTAAGATTGTCATTAATGTCCGGAAGGCTGCAGAAGATTTGTCATTAATACGAATTAAACCAAGATTTGTGAAGATTTGTGTTATGCTTTCCAAGTATTCATTTTAAGCATCATGCAATCTCTTTCGCACGTCGTTCGGTTGGCGCCTTTACGAAATCTCTAATCCTTAATCGCTCTTCGCCGTCATCGCCACCTTCACACTTTTTTCTAAATATGCAATTAGTAAGCTTTAATGGTATCATCTCATTATGCATGAACCATGGAGATTTTCACTGATCAACGAAAGGCTTGAGGAGATCTTCCATTGATACGCATTAAACCAAAATTTATAGAGGGTTATATTATCCCTTCCAAATTTTCATTTCAAACATCATCTGGAACAAATGAGAATTGTCGTTAACTTATGGCAACAGTTCAACAACAACTCTGTCTAGATACAGTAAACACCTTTGGACATGATGACCAAAGGTTCCAGTGCTCCAGGGCATATTCTTACTACTCATCTCCCTTCGCCCAGGAGAAAAAAAAGAGATGGTCCCTTGGTGCACTGAGAGATATATTTCAAGCCAAAGAATTCCAAGGCAACCCTGCCTGCTCAGACAACTTGCCCGCTTGCCTGATCATCGATTTTGAGCCCAGAAAAGATGATTTGATGGACGATGACACGACAATGGATGATGGCAATGCAGACTCTGTTCTCACTCCTGTACCCAACTGAAATCAACCATAATGGGGGGCACTTCCCGACTCGACGATGGCGTCCCTAACAAGACCAAAAGAAGGCGTGCCATAAAATAAACCGACGTTGAACACAATAGCTGCTTTGCAGCTCCAGAGTAGGAATTCTAGAGGTCCAAATTAGTCTTTTATGGGTGGAAGTCTTTCACTATAAGGAAATGGTCTCTTGATTCTCCCAAAGATATATTTCAAGTCAAATAATTATTCAATTATGGGACCACTCTCATGTTCTCTGGATATATAATTAACATCTTAGGGCATGAGGACCAGAACTCCTGTTGGTGCAAGGCATATTCCTACTACTCGTCTCCTTCCGCCCGGAATGGACTAATTTGGGCCTCTGGAATTGCTCATGCAACTTGTGTCCCTGAAGTCTTCGATACTGTCAGCGGGTGGTATCTTGGTGTGTCCTAACTTTCAGTTTCGGGCTCTTATGCTTGCCCTGCAACGTTTTTCGTCTTCTTCCTCACGAGAAGCTTGTGAGAAATATCAATTTTACAGTGAGGATGTGTTCTTATGTCCTCCTGTGTTTGAAAAAATTTGGGTTTCTTTCTTGTTGGGGTGCAACGTTGGAGTGATGCTAGCATTAGGAGCAGGGGTGTTGTTCACCTGCTTCAAGCCAAGGATTTATTCCACTGCGGAACCAATCTCCTATTTCTTTGTCGCCTCAAATCTACCATAAGATATTTAGATTGTGGCAACGAAGATTGACTTTCCGCAGAGAAGACTGCAAGCATTTCCTAAAAAAAAGCACGACAATGAGTTTTGTATGCATGTCGAAGAGCATCTCAATGGCTCCTACATGTTGTAGATCTTGTACCTATGTTTATGACAAATATGTTCAATGTTTTGGTGCAAAGAACTCGGTCCAATTTCTATGGATAGATATACACTGCCCAATATTTTCTTTTTTTGATGGATTTATTATTAAAATTTTTGCCTTGGCATCTTGGTTGTTGCTTCTTTGCTGAATTTAACACCTCTTGTCATCGGCATGGCTCGATAGTCTCGTAGTTCTTGAATATTGTATTGGATCAAGTAATTTGATCTAATATGGAGCATTTAACAATTATATGGCAATGCATTGTGTCGATCCCATCAGTATTTTATGGAAACAAAAATGAATTTCAGACAGTTTCAAACCAACATTCAATTCTACTTTCAATGCAGATAGAACATAGCAAGACCAAATCACGATGCGACAGTCATGGCCCTGCCCTAAAATTTTCATTTTCATCTCAGCCTTGCTAGGCAAACAATTTCTTATTTCCCTTTTACTTCCTTGATACCTTTACCCCGAAAGGGAACATTTTATTAGTTGTCCATCCCCAAGCCTCTATTTGATCACTTTTTACTTTATTAATGAAATTACCTAATTTCTTGTTCGTGAATTATAACAAAAAAAAAAAGAAAAAAAAATGATCTATGGTGGCTATGGTCAAATGGGGCTATGAAATCAACTACAATATTAAAATTCAAGATCGTCATTGTTGTTTCTAGACCTGCAACTATTAACCTTTAATGCTAACAACCCATCATGCAATAAGTTTAATACTTAAAGCTAATATGTCAAAGTCATGGAAGAATGTATCAAGAACACAATTACTCCCACAAGTTGCAATAAAAACTAGTCTTCAACAAAGCATTTTCTCACACCCTTTTTAATGGTAAAAGCACAATAGAAAACGAGCAAGTGGATAAAATATTGGACTAGAAAATGATGGTTTTTCAATGGGGCTTTCCAAGTATATGCAATAAGTATACAACTCCAGAAACATATAGAAAAGATATTGCTAGGAAATGGAATATCTATTATAGATTTTAATATATTATCCCTTCCTTTCCCTCTTCTATACTTAACCAAATTCCCGTTTGTTTTTCCCCTCTACTTTCTCTTTCTAGTTACTTAGTTGTTTTTCTGAAAATGTCTAACTGTGAGGGTTGGCGGGCTCACGGGTTCACATTTTCACTCATGCTTTTATATCCCGACTCTGACTGATCGCTTCCCATTCCATACCTGACAACTTTTCAGATAGCGTATTTCTGGGCAAGCGGACTGCACTTCTAGTATTCTTTGACCTGCAAACAACACCCCGACGTCCGCGATATACAAATTGACTTTTGGACTCCCAAATCATCCCCTCTTCCTTGTTACACATTTTTCACTCAAAAGTTTCGATACATACAATTTGACCGTTGGGGCCCTACGTCTCCTCGGGAACCCTTGTCACCCTATTTTGATGCCCATCTAACCGCTTTCCACACTTGGCCATTTATTGTAATCTCTTTCGCAGATCGTCGGGTTGGCGGGTTGAGACAATTTCCAATTCCTAGTCGCTTTTCCCTGTGCCCGCTACCTTCAGACTTCTTTCCAAGTATATGTAATAAGTATACAACTTCTCTAGAAACATGTAGAAAAGATCTTTCTAGGGAATGGGATATATATTACAGATTTGAATATATTAGCCCTTCTTTTCCCTCTTCTACACTTAACCAAATTCTCGTTTCTCTTTTCTCTCTACCTTCTCCTTCTCGTTACTTAGTCATTTTTTCCGAAAATGTCTAGCTGCGTGGGTTGGAGGACTCATGGGTTCACATTTGCACTCATTATTTTATATCACGACTCCGACCAACCACTTCCCGATTACAAACCTAGCGACTTCTCTGATCGTGAATTCCAAGGTAGGCGGGCTCTAGATTGCACTTCCATTGTTCCATGAGCTACGAACAACACCTTGACTTCCGTGATATACAAATTTACAACCAAACTATCACATCATACCCTCTTCCCCGTTACACAGTTTGCACTCAAAAGTTTCGAGAGCTACAATTTTTCCATCGGGTCCTCACGTTTCCTATGGAACTATTGTCACCTCATTTTGAAGCTCGATTGTTCGCTTTCCATACTTTGCCATTTGTCTGAATCTCTTTTGCAAATTTTCGGGTTGGTGGGTTCACGAAATATCCAATTCCTAGTTGTTGTTTCCTGTGCCTGCCACCTTCGCACTTCTTTCCAAGTATGCAATAATTGAAGTTTAATGCTGAAAACTCCAGAAACATACATAAAAGATCTTTCCAGGAAATGGAATATATATTACATATTTTAATATATTAGCGCTTCCTTTCCCTCTTCTATACTTAACCAAATTCCCGTTTGTTTTTCCCCTTTACTTTCTCTTTCTAGTTACTTAGTCGTTTTTTCGAAAAATGTCTAGCTCTGTGGGTTGGCGGGCTCACGGGTTCACATTTTCACTCGTGATTTTACATCCCGACTCCGACCGACCGCTTCCCATTCCATACCTAGCAACTTTCCAGATCGCGGATTTTCGGGCAGGCGGGCTCTAGATTGCACTTCCAATGTTCCGTGACCTGTAAATAGCACCCAAACTTCCACAATATACAAATTTACTGCCAGACTCCCACATCATACCCTCTTTTGTGATACACAGTTTGCACTCAAAAGTTCTGGGACCTGCAATTTGACCTTTGGGTCCTCACATCTCCTAGGGAAATATTGTCACCCCATTTTGAAGCATGTGCATCCGCTTTCCATACTTGGCCATTTCTTGGAATCTCTTTTGCCCCTCCAATTCCTATTCGATGTTTCCTGTGCCCGCCACCTTCGCACTTCTTTCCAAGTATGAAATAAGTGAGGTTTAATCCTAACAACTCGCCATGTCTCCAGGAGACAATCATACTAACTATTCCTACACAAATTGTCCAGAAACCTATAGAAAATATCCTGCTAGGTAATGGGATATATATTAGAAATATCAATATATTATATATAAATTGAATACCGTTTCCCTATTGCATACTCACTGAATTTTTTGCTTGCGGGTTCCCGAATAGGTGGACTGCACTTCCAATGTTCCTTGACCTGCAAACAACACCCCGACTTCCACGATATACAAATTGACTTATGGACTCCCAAATCATCCGCTCTTCTATGTTAGACATTTTTCACTCAAAAGTTTTGATACATACAATTCGACCGTTGGGGCCTCACGTCTCCTCGGGAACCCTTGTCACCCTATTTTGAAGCTCGTCCGACCGCTTTCCACACTTGGCCATTTCTTGGAATCTCTTTCGTGGATCATCGGGTTGGTGGGTTCAGAAAATTTCCAATTCCTAGTCGGTTTTTCTTGTGCCCTCACCTCTACTAAGAATCCCCTGTAACCCTACTTTGAAACCCGTCCGACCACTTTTCATACTTGGCTATTCCTTTCTTGCACTTGTTTATAATAAAAAATTGTTTATAAAA
>SNQJ01S0028833.1:71206-85626 GCA_010110895.2 Picea sitchensis
ACACACCGCCCACACTAAGAGTGGGGGGGTGAATTAGTGTGTGAACTTTTCTATCTTTTCTTCTTACAAGTTACCAGTTAAAACATAATTGAACAGATTAATAACAGTCAAATCATAATCACAATGGACACAAGAGATACCAGATGTTTGTGTATAATTTATATGAATATATGTAAATATGGTAATATGAATTTTCCCAGCAACAATTATTTTGTATCAGCACCAACTGAAGTAAGGAGCACCAAATCCTCGGAGAGCACCAACTCTCAAAAGAGCACCAACTCTCAAGCAAGACCCAACTTGCCACAAGACCTAGCTTGCTGATAGAACACAGTCTATCCAACTAGAGTTCATTCAACTCTAGTAGTAGTGATCCATTATAGAATCAACTTTATCTCATGATCAGAGGTATACCATAAACGCTCATCACCACACTTCATCCTCTGTCCGAAATTCATGCCTTCTTCGCTTTATATTTCCTTTGATATCTGTGCCTTCTTCACTTCTTCTTCCATTTCATATCTACGCCTTCTTCGCTTCTTCTTCCCTCTGATATTCATGCCTTCTTCACCTCTTCTTCTCTCTGATATGCGCACGGACCTCAGGTCCGTATCTCCTTCATTTTCCTCCGTAGGCCGCTCTTTCTCCGTGAGCCTATCTTTTCCACAAGCCCGCATCCTTCCACAAGCACACCCTCCAGTGAACCAATCATGGTTGTATTTATATTTTCTTATGCTCAAAACTTGTTTAAGTTATTGAGTCGACTTGTGGAGCAAGTTATAACTAACTTCTTTATTTACAATGACCTTTGGGACCACCAAAGATCATCATTTTAGGTTTTCAACGTTAAACCTAGCATCCCCTTTTACTTTCATAAATCGATCACAGGATGGATCGATTTCCTTCGTTTATGTGGTAACAGAAATAGGTGCTTCCTTCAAACCATGTGCATATGATCATAGGCGTAGAACCATAGGCTTATCAATTAAGCGACACATTTCATTCTGCCTTTTAAATCTCTTTACCATATGACCAATGGCGTTAATCATACGTTAGGCGAGACGAGTACTTTATCAATTGAATGATCACGATTCAATCTCCAATGATATGGATGATTGTCGAGACTTCGAGACTTGCAACATGTCAAATCTCCCGGAGCGGATTTCGCCGAATAGATCGGATGGTTCACGTTTACTTCGCGGAACCAGATCAATGGTCAGATTCGATCCTTGGACCTATACTTCATTGCTTAATCCAACGGCTAGGACTTAATCAAGCAATGAGATAGATGGCCACCATTTACTCCGCGACTTCATCTATTATACTTACACTATCCTTCCACTGTATTTTGATCAACGTTTGAGTATGCTCCCGAAGTGATCTTAAGATCGGATGTCTCATGTCCACTTTGGGACTTTGACATTCGGGACTTCGGAAGTTTGGGCAAGTGCTAGTGGTAAAACTCCCGAAGCAAAACTCCCGAAGTGACATAACTTACTTAGGTCACTTGATGACGTGTCACGAGCCGAGTAGCTACCACATGTCACTTTGAATCATGATTTGCACGTACCTGAAATGTCGATTCAACTTGACACTTGTCATTGTCTTATTGCACCATGTGTCCTTGTTGACGTAGTCTTGACGACGTGGATCTCCTCATGTGGCACATGTTCATCTCCTTGATCTAACGGTTGTACGAACTCTCAATGTATCTTAGATCGATGACTGAGAGCGAATTCAGACCTTCGTCCTTCGAGACTTCAAGACTTTTGACATTTCTTGGTGGTGAAACTCTCGAAGCAAATCTCCTGTAGTGACGTAACTTGCTTATGTCACTTGTTGACATGGCACGAGCAAATTTCCTCTTGACACTTTTCATCATCTAATTATGCCATTTGTACTTGCTGACGTGGTCTGCCATGTGTCCTTCCTGACGTGGTCTGCCACATGTCCTTGCTGATGTAGTCTCCCATATTTCCTTGCTGACATGATCTTCCATATGTCTTTTCTAAGGTGGTCTGCTGATGTGGTCTACCACATGTCCTTGTAGACGTGGTCTACTGCGTGTCCTTGATGATGTGGTCTCCTGACCAACGACCATGATCCAACGGTCATCGTATGTCCTCCAAATCCGATGGTCCTTATTTATTTCAGATTTCTGAGCTTCGGGTATTTAAAACCTCAAACTGAATTCTTAAGGTGATATTTCTCCGGAGCGTAACCTCCTCGCAACTTTAGACCCGAAACGAATGTTGTTCGTTGATCAGAATCTTAGATCGACAACTCGATCTGTCTACGATGCATATTTTCTAGCTTATCCTGTCCTTCCACTTAGAATGATCCAACGACTGACGGAAATTCACATAAATGAGATCTCAGATCTTACCTCGCTTATCCTATCCTTCCACTCGAAAATGATCTGACGAATGACGGAAATTTGGGTTTGATCCGACGGCTGGCGGGTATTCGGATAATCAAATTCTCAACCTTTTCAACTTATCCTGTCCTTCCACTAAAATGTGATCCAACGATCGTGAAGACACTCGAAGCATATCCACGATCACAGATGATTGCAGAACCACAACTTGCGAGTGATTTAACTCATCACCCAAACTCTGCAAGTGGAAGTTGTGCATTGTTGGTGAGTCAACCAAAATCGTCGATCTTAGAAACTATAAGATCGGATGGTCCCGACTAATTGCGGTGTTGGAACTAGCACGTTATTTAATTCTCCTTTCAATCTCCGCAATTCATCCCTGTTGTTGATCTGGCGATTGCGCATCTGACGGTCACGAATTAATCTGACTTAAATTGATCGCTTGTTGGATCAACCACAGTCGTCGATATCTGAGTCTATGAGATCTGACGATCTGGACTAATTGCGAGGTTAGAACTAGTGAGTTTTTTAATTCTCCTTCCGATCTCCGCAATTTATCCCTGCCGTTGATTTGGCTTGCAAATCCAATGGTTACAATCCTCCAATGGTCCTCAAGCCCACGGTCACTGATATGACCGATGTCTGTTATATTTAGACGATCAACATGGTCAACCTCTTGATCAGATGGTTTGTACCACCCTGTTTCCCCCAGTTTTTAAAAATAACTGGACTGGCCAAGAATTGTGGCAAACTAAAAAATGTGAATATGTGATGTGAATGGACCTTGTGGAAAAGGTCGATGAATGTGAATAATATTATGAATTTATATTGCAGGATTGTTGAGAGGGGATGTGCTGAAAAAGAGACACAATGGCGATGGAAGGCACCTGGAAAGGTGGCGTTAACTTCCACCAAGATTCAATACCGTATTTGGACTCCACTGGCCCGAAGAACCAAAAGCGGCTCGTTGGCCCCAAATTAAATGTCTCACAGACTGGTAGGTAGATGGCTCCTCAGGAATTAATGAGGGATGGGGAGGTGAACCACAAATTCATAGAGCCGTCAGGCCTGACCAGCGCAAGGGAAATCGCGCCACACGCAACCTCACAAGAGGATAAGGTGTGGGGGAGAAGCGATTGGGGGCAGACACAAGGGGAGGAAGAGAAATCTGGCGATATGCAGAGTGAGTGATAGCAACGAGGAAGGAGAGTAACCTTCACTCCTGGTCACTGGTAAATGGAGACGCAGTCTCACAACATCGTGGTCTCAGCTCGGGGGTGGCTAGTGGTAAATCCACTGGGAGTCGCTGAGCCTACGGTTGGGTGGAAACGAGTACCCCTCTCAGCAGTTGCATAACCCCTGGTGTTATTTCTAATAAGTGTTTTGCCTCTGGCATCTTGAAATATATATTTATTCTGACATTTATGTTTATAAGCTGTGAAATGGTGAATGATTTCAGAGTAAGAATGTCTGTATGGTGTTTTGATCAGTACTGGTAGATGCCTGTTTATAATGGAAAGACTACGTATGGATTATGTCTTCATAAATCGCTATTTATATGTATACTGATCTAATTCAGACTGCATGTCTGATTCATGGGAGAAAGGTACCCTTATCTGCCTCATATAGTACCCTGCGTAAAAACCTCCCCATAGAGATACCCTCCTTGAAAATCCCATCAAGAACTGGGAAAGAGAATGTGAAGGCGCAAGGCCTTAGTAACCCTGCACGAGGAGGAACGATCCTCTTGAAAACCTGAGATGGTAGCATAAGGATGAAGTATCAAATCAACGGATGAGATCCTATCGGGAGATCTGTGGTCACTCACGACCGTCAGATTGGAAGAAGAAGATGGAGTGTTAAGTGCCTTAACCCTGATAGGTATTGATCGACGGACGAGATTCCAGCGGGAAACCTATGGTCACGCATGACCATTAGATTGGTAGGAGTAAGTAGGGTGTTAAATGCCTTACCCCTTTGTTTTTCTGTGTCTTCGTGGGTAGCGAAGAAATCGGGACCGTAGATCCCCAAGGTCCATGGGAGTATCTGGACCATTGATTTTTCCACGTCCAGGAAGTCGTGGAAGAATGTACAGGTAGGAACCAATCTGAGTCGTCAGATCTTGGCTGGAAAACCCGACAGCCATTGGATCTGTCAGGAGTTACCCGAGGGTTAAACCCCCAGTGAATAGAGGCGAAAGCCCCGAAATAGATCTGGACCGTCCGAATAATGGAGGCCACGTGTCAAGAGACTACCCATTTCAGGAAATCGGGAGTCGAGAACTCAGGAGTTCTGTTGATGAGAGATCGGGACTTTCCATTATGGAAACCCCGGGACAGATCTGGACCGTCCGAATAACGGAGGCCACGTGTCAAGAGATTACCCATTTCGGGAAATCGGGAGTCGAGAACTCGGGAGTTCTGGTGATGAGAGATCAGGACTTTCCATTGTGGAAACCCTGGGACAGATCTGGACCGTCCGAATAACAGAGGCCACGTGTCAAGAGATTACCCATTTCAGGAAATCAGGAGTCGATAACTCGAGAGTTTTGGTGATGAGAGATCGGAACTTTCCATTGTGGAAACCCCGGGACATATCTGGACCGTCCGATTTAAGGGGGCCACGTGTCTTGAGATTTCCCATTTCGAGAAATCAGGAATTGCGAACTCGGGAGTCTTGGTGACGAGAGATCGGGACTTTCCATGGTGGAAACCCCGGGACAGATCTGGACCGTCAGATTTAAGGAGGCTACGTGTCGAGAGATTACCCGTTTCAGGAAATCGAGAATCATTGATTCGGGAGTTCCGTTGACAAGAGGTCAGGCTCTCGCCTTGATAAATGTTGACCTATAATATCGAGACGTTAGCATGTGGTTAAGTCCCGATGAACGGATGAGATTCCTTCGAGGGATCTCAGGGTCTATAATGACCGTCAGATGTGGAGAAGAGATGTCAACTTTAAGCCAGGGCATGAATGCGCATTAAGGTAAGTAGCGAGTAGATCTGGACGGCCAGAGTCCACCCGCCCAGATCTACAAGCGAGGCTTCATTCCGAAGCCCCCTTTCCATTCTACCTTTAGCGATGAGGGGGGGTCCAGAATCGAATGTGCAACTCTCGAACGGTCGAGATTAATTCACCTTGATCAACGGTGCTCAGGTGAATTCCGAACCCCCCCTGCCGTTCTATTGTTAATTGGGGGGGGGTGGTCCGGAATGGTGTGGTGTGTAAAGTGGGCCCCCCTCTTGTCATGTCGACTATCGTGTCGCATTTCCCCCTCTGCCACCTATACTCCACTTAACAGCGCGACGGGGCCTGTTCTCATTGGTCGTTCTCTAGCCCTGTTGGGATTTGTCCCCATTGGCCATTTGCTAGCCCTGCCGGGGTTCGACGGATGCAGATTCAAATGATTTGACATTCCTGTGGCGCCAAGTCACAAAATACAAAGAGGCGCCATGATTATTTGACCCGTGATCATGACCCACGGATTACATCGGAGCAGGCAGAGAAAGAGCTAGCTTGCGCTAAGCCTCCATAGGTAATTCGGGGGCTCTGATTCTGCAGAAATCAACGAAAATTTGTTTATGGTAGTGGGTATGTGACATGGTTGCTGAGTCTTCCCACTCTGATCGAACGATTGCTGAGGCTTCTCACCATGAGCTTACACTTTTCCTTTCGAGATTTGATCTCTGCATTTGCTAACCCTCCTAAGATTTTATCATAGGAACATTGTTGATCCTATCGCGATCAACAATAATAACGAATTGCTTCATACTGTTTGCTTCTTCTGCTAACTGATATATTGTGGAATGTGATCTTCCTTTAGAGCTTTGATCTTCATTCGCTTTTGTACTGCGCTTTCCCTTCTGAACTTTGATCTCTGCATACTGTTCGCTCCTCCTCCCGAGCTTACGCTTTTGATCTCTGCATACTGTTTGACATCTTCTCCTAACTGATATACTGTTGACATCAATGTCAATCTCATCTCTGGTAAATCACTATGATAATTCATTATAACAACAAATCATCACAATGACTGTTGACATCAATGACAATATGTCCAACAATATATATATATATATATATATATATATATATAATTTGACCGTCGAGCGCTCACATCTCCTCCGTATCCCTTGCAACGCTACTTTCAAGCCCCTTCGACCACTTTTCATATATATATATATATATATAATAAAAAGGATTGTTTAATGTTAAACCAAGATTTGAGGAGATCTCCCATTAATATGCATTAAACCAAGATTTCCATAAGGTTATATTATCCCTTCCGAGTGTTAATTTCAAACATCATGGAATTTCATTCATGCGACATCAAGTTGGCCCGTTCGTGAAATCTTGAATCCCTAATTCTGAAAATGAGTCCGACCAACCGTTTCCCTATTCCATACTTAGCCACTTTCCCAGAATTCCACAAATATACAAACTGATCGTTGAACTGCCCCATCATGCCCTCTTCCATTTTATGTGTTTTGCAGTAAAAAATTCTGAGGCATACAATTTGACCGTCAGACACTCACCTCTCATGATTGTCCCCTGTAAACCTATTTTGAAGCCCGTCCAACAACTTTTCATACTTGGCCATTCCTTTCTTTCTCTTCCCCGTATCCATCACCTTCGCACTTGTTTATAATAAAAAATTGTTTATAAAACACACATACACACACACACACATATATAAGGTCTTTTTTCTAAATATGCAATTAGTAAGCTTTAATACTAACAACTCATCATGCAAGAACTGTATAGATTGTCATTGATGAGCGAAAGACTCGAGGATATCTGCCATTAATACACATTAAACCAAGATTTGTGGAGGGTTATATTATCCCTTCCGAGTCTTAATTTCAAATATCATGGAATGCCATTTCCACGTCGTCGGGTTGGCGCGTTCATGAAACCTCCAATCCTTTATTGCTCTTCATCGTACCCGCCACCTTCGCACTTCTAAGTATGCAATAAGTAAGCTTTACTTCTAACAACTCATCATCCAACACCCATAGAGATTGTCATTAATGAGCAAAGGGATCGAGGAGATTTCCCACTCACACACATTGAACCAACATTTTCGGAGGGTTATATTATCCCCTCCAATTGTTCATTTCAAGCATCGTCTGGAGAAAACAGATGTTCTCATAAACTTATGGCACCAACTCGACAATAGTTATGTGGAGATACATTGAACACCTTTGGGCGTGAGGACGAGAACTTCCAGTGGTCCAGGGCATATTCTTACTACTCATCCCCTTCCACCCAGAACAAAATAATTTGGACCTATGGGATTGTTCATGTAGGTTGTGTCCCAGAAGTTTTTGACTGTAAGGAGATGGTCTCTTGGTCCGCAGATAAATATATTTCAGACCAAATAATTATTCCACTGTAGGACCACTCTTTTGTTTCTTTGTCACATCAGGTCTTCCACCATATGTTAAGATTGTTGGAGCCAACATTGATGTTCAAAGGAGAAGACTCCAGGCAGTTCCTAAGAAAGCATGATAACGGGTTGGACCTCTTGACCGAGTTCCTGGAAGACCCGATGGTTGTTCCTGAAGATATCACAAACTTGTAGGTTAGTTCATTTAAAAATCCATTCTGAGAAATTGCCTAGCTGTTTACAAGAATAATGGGACAGGAATCCACAACAACTATTTCCCACATGGTTATTTATATTTTGTATCTCACAGTCAAGGAACAAGCCATTTTTTATTGGGGGAAGCTAATTTCCCATGAAATCCGTTCCCAATTGTCAATCTTCAAAAAGGACAAGAAATTTTATATGTCTTCCTACTTGGTTTTTGCGATAACTCATTGCTGTCAGTTTCCAAAACCGTCTCTGTCCAAGAGGGTAAACTGGGAATTCGACTCAGTAACCTTCTGGTACCAGGCCTTGTGGAAGCACAAGGCCTCCCATTGTTTTTATCAGGTTTTTAATGACTTTGTCTATGTTTTCAAAGTTATGTTGTTAGGAGAATATTCTCCCGGCATATCTGACTAGGCAACCAAGTTTTTGGACATGAAGGGGGTGCTTGAAGCAATGGATAATTACAGTGTGATAGGGATTTTTTCGCTCAAAGGGAAAACCTGCTCTCCTTCCATGTCACATTATAGACATAATGTTTGTTACAAAAATAACAAGGCAATACAACTATTGGTTGCATCTATTCCATGAGAAGAGAAAAAAATAGTTCATTCCTCTGCCTTGGAAAGTTGGGGACTTTGTGTTGAGGAACATCAACAAAATTGATGAATTCACAACACATTTCAACAACTTGAACCTAAGATATGATGAAAAGATAAGAGGGTTTGACCCTAATAAATTTTTTTTAGAACATTTACTTGCAGTTGTCCTCGACAATTCTTTTTTCCAGAAACACCTGAGCAAAAACAAAGACACTTGCAACAACACTCTTGCTTCTGATGTTGGCGACCTAGACACATTGCAAAGCACCACTGAATTGTACAAGCAACCGGGAAAAGGCCTCGGTGAGCATACTGTTCAATCACCGCATAACACTCCCAAAAGCACGACATCTCGGAGCATCGCTCCAACGACCCACCACAGTAAGAAAGAAACCCAAAATTCTTCAAACAAAGGAGGAGATAACAACCCTCCTCATCCTAAAATTGATAGTTCTCACAAGATTCCCGTGGAGAAGAAGAGAAAAAAAATTGTAGGGCAGGCGGAAGAGCCCGTAATTGAGATTGAGAACATGGAACTTGACACTAATCTAGATAGCATATTTTGCAACCTTGATCAGTCGGGAGATGCAATCCAGCATAGTCTCCCAATGGACATAATTGATACCAAAATTTTTGACGAAGATGAATCCTTCGTATTCCAGAGCGTTGTTTTTGACAGTGAGTCTAAAAAAATAATTATTGAAAAAAGAGATGTAAAAAATAAGAAAGGAAAATCTTGTTCAGAGGTTGGCCTTGCGAACATGCAGCTGTCCCAAATCTCTCAACTTCACAGAGAAACCAGATATGCTCTTGATGATTCCATTGGAGACATTGAGGCCGAGAATGCGAGACTGAAGGACCAAGTCAAGGAATTGGAGGAAGATTTTATTCCTATGCCATTGTTTGCCAATCCTTTAGTAATAGCCATGCCTTCTACCCCTGCAACCAAGTTAAAAGGATCCTCCAGCCTCCTCACATCGTGTAGAGGATATGTGGAGAATAATATCAAGAAAAGAATGGAACTAGTTACTGAGGCCTGAGAAACATCACAAACTATGGCTTCCCTTGGAACGAGGGCACATAATTTGCTTGAACATCTGTAGGTGGATTTAAAAAATGAACAATGTTTCTATTTGGACACGGTCATCCCTTTTTGAATCCATGTCAACAACATGACAAAAACCAGAAGAAAACAACATGATCTCCCCTCCAAAAATGGGATCAATGAATTAAAAGCATGTTGGAAAGAGAAAGTGAAGAACCTGCATCTCATTTTCCAATCATGTGAGCAAGCCATATCAAAGAAAGAAAAACTATTCACAAAGTTGACCGAAATAGACTTAGCCGGAAGGACCAACGAGGTCCAAGACCCCAAGTTAATCGTCAACTCCTTAACCTTAACTAAGCAAGCCTTCGATAAACAAGTTGAGATTTTTAAGGTGTTGTCTTTAGAAAAGTTTTTCAACATCCTTGAATATGGTGAAGATGACGTGCCTGACTGGCTAGTCAACTATTCGATACAGAATGAAGACATTGATCAGGATATGCACAATCTTTCTATCGATCTAAGGGAATTAGAAAAGGATATTTTCAACATAAAAATATGGAGTGAGATCAATGTCGCCCCCTTGAGAAGCTACATTGAAGAATGGGTCAAAAGGGAATTGAAGCGGGTCTTCGATGAAAGGAAACAGACAATTGGCATGATTCTAGTAGTCGTCAACGACATCAATAAGAAGGAATCAACAAGCAAATAGAAAAAGGGTTGATATGTACCATCACTGTAAGTCTATATTGTTATCAATCCAATTATTCCACCTTTTTAAATAGAAATCTCTAGCCAAATACTGATACCTTCCAATTTCTTCTTTTCAGGTATTACACTCTACCATCGCCCACTTCTTCTTTCCACAGTCCTATTTCTTGTACATATTTATCTTATGGTACACGGGAGCCCCAATCCCAGTCTATATGAAAAACACATTTAAATTTACAGGAATATGTAACAGACTATTATTTTTTGATACATTCCAAATAAAACTATTTTTTATCTCCTTTTATATTTATGTGCCCATAAATTTTTATCTTCAACTACGCTGAATGTCAAGAAATTGTGTTTATTTAATTTGAATTATCTTTTTCTCATGCATATCTTTTTCTCCTGCTATGCATGTAACGTTTTTTGTCCTGGAACATATAGACACATACAAGCCAGATGATCTATGGAAATTGTAGTTAAATCTAACCAGTTGAAAATATACATTGAAGAGATAAAGCATACAAAGTAGGAACAAAAATTTAGAAAAGAGCAGCTCACACTACTGGAAAGAATGGAAATTTCGAACATAGCAAGATGGATTATATAGTTTCAAAAAATAAATGGGACTCTAGAGGCCATGTGTCATTTACTGCATGGATACCACCTGTGCTTCATGCTACTTGCCACATCTCCGCTACTTTTTCCCCATCCCTGTGCATTTATTCCCAATTCAACCCAGCAGAGACTACGCTGCCATGCAACACTTGTTTTATTATGAATGACAACATTTTTTAAGATGCAAGCCTAAGTGATATATATATATATATATATATATATAAGGTTACATACTATAGCAAATTAATTTTTAAAAACAAATAAAACCAACTAAAAAAAGCTAACAACTTTACTATGACTTGATTTAGTTTATTAAAAGAATGGGATTTTTTTTAATTATTTGAATATATTTTAAGAAACAACTAACAACTTTGCTACAACCTATTATAATATACTTATTTTAATAGAAGAAGTAAATGTTAAGAGCATTGCTAAACCAAGTTTTTTAAATTATGGAATAAATAAAAAAATAATAATAAAGCAAGAATGAAAACAAATACTCATTTTAATAGAATAAATAAATGTTAACAACATTGTTAAATCAAATTTTATAAATTATGGAATAAGTAAGAGAATAATAATAAAGTAAGTAATGAAAACAAAAAATTAAAAAGACAACTTCAAGGGTTATCTCAAGTGGTTTTGAGCCAATAGGTCACGAGTTTGAATCTCTTGTTCCCCTTGGGGTTAGGTCTGCCATAGATATCGGGGTCGGTTTCTCGTGAGATATTACCTCAGAAAAAAATAAAATAAAAAAGACAGTTTAAAAATGTAAACAACTTTGTTATAATCTATTAAATTATTTTTATAAATTAAACAAGTAAAATTAACTAAAAAAATACAATTTAAATAAGTAAAAGAACAACAATAAAGTAAGTATATATATATATGGCTCATATGAAATCACCATAACTAACCATTTATCAAAGGGATGTAACAAAAGGATTGACATAATTACATGATATCCCACCCACACTCTTATTATGCTTGATGCACACACGAGAGAAAGATATTTGAATCAACTTCCTGGAGATGTCCTTCAAATTATGTGCCAGAGAGAGTATACCTATGTTATAAATTTGTAATTGTTCATTCATCCATCTAATAACTAAATTTGAGTCCTCATAAACCTGGAGATTCCTAAGACCCTTGTTCAGAGCATATTTTAGGAGAAAGTAAATGGCCTTGAGTTCACTAGAGTTATTTGTTCCTACCCCTATTTTTTCCTTGGTGGAGAAAAAGTGAGAGTATGTCAGATATAAACTAAACCCCAATCCATAGACCTGACCCAGGCCCTAACAGGCACCATCAAAGAAGCTCCAGGGAAAATTCTTATTTATCTGCAAGTCACCAAAATTTCATGTACCTCTAGGAAGGCTTGTGCACTTAAAGGAAGAAAATAGGGCCAAAACCTGAGCTGTAACCTTGAAGGATGGAGGGTGACAATCCTCAAAGATGTTAGCATTCCAGGATAACCATATCCCCCATACTACTAGATACGAAAGTGCCATATGAGCTTTTAGGTCCTTTCATATAAACCATTCCTTGAAGTTTTCATTCATTGTCCCCTTTTTCCACAAGTTATGGAGGCCTAAATGGTCTTCCACCTCCCTACAGACTTGTATCAAGAAGGGGAATCACATAAATACATGAGAGGTAGTTTCACTATGTTGCTTACACAGTGAGGACCATATTGGACCTTAGAAGTATCTCCTTTGGAGTATCTCCCATGTCAACACTGTATTGCAAAAAACAAGGAACATGAAGAGGATACATATGGAAGGTACTCTCATCTTCCATAGCTTAGTCCACCACTAGTCTCCCTCGACCCCAACATAAGGTAATAAGGATTGATAATCAATTTTGACTGTGTACTCACCTCCAACTAAATTCATTGCCCATTTGAGTTCATCCGGAGCATCCTTCAAATGGATGTGGTCTTTTCAAAGTTTTGCTAGAACTTCCTCCCAACAACATTCCATCTCAACATCCATCCCTAGTTCTTATGTCGAGCACTAGCCTTGAGCCCAAAGATTTTTTGCCTGAGGCTTACCAAATTTATTCATATTGCATCTCCATACTTCCTAAAGATAGGTTACTAGTGTTGTTGGAAGAAAAATGTTCTGACGATATCCTATAATGGCATCTAAGCCAATCCTCACCTACGTGACATTCCCAACCCGTCATGCTAGGGATTTCCCTATCACTGGGAAATTTGTGTCAACACTTTCCAATGATTAGAGGCATTTTGAATGCTCTTGCATTCCTTATCCAATCCATCAAGGTGTTTGGGGCCATGTACTTCTAAATAATAATTATTCTCCACAAGCTACCTCGAGAAATCAATTTCCACATAGATTTTGCTGCTAATGAGCACCCAAAAAGGTGTATGTATTTAAGACCCCATCCCCCTTTGTTTTTGGGTGTTGATATCACCTTCCATTTGGTAGATGTGAGACTTTGTATTCATAGCATCCCTTCCACACACAATTGAAACAACATTTTCTTATCCTCTCCAAAATTACTTTTGGGATATGGGATATATCAACAGTAAAACAAATACTAAAGCTGCTAGAAAGAATTCTCAAAGTCAAATGAAATATGCTTGAAACAAAGTAGATAAACACTAGAGAATTTCACGATCTATAGCTTGAGAATTTGGAAATGAATTATGGATATCATAAAAGATGTATGCATAAGTGTTTTGAAGCCTTATGTATGTAGAAAAATTGTTGTGACAACAATCAACTCAACCACTAAAACTTGCAAACAAACCACTCAAAAAATGTATTAAAGCAAGTAGAATAAATTAGCAAATTCTTAGCAACTTTTGACGGTGAAAGAACAAGTTATGAGTGAATTTAGGTTAGGGTTTCTACAATGAAATTACCAATCTTATGGCTGTAGAAAACCAAGACTTATTGCATAAAATTTATTAAATCAACTCCTAGTTAGCTTAATAAGTGCGCCTAGGTTAGTAGAAGGTTAGGGCAAAATTTTAGGCCTAGTCTAGGGTTAGTTTAGGAGCTATTTAGGGTTAGTAGGTTAGGGTTAGTGCAACCCTAATGGATTTAGGCTAGAGTTACTATAGAAAAAAGAATTTGTGGTTGAAAGGGGACGCCTCAATGAGGCAATGTAGATCAAATCTAGGGGAACAAAACTCAAGTGAGAGAAGACCGATACTTGAAACTTTCATGTTTTCCAATGCAACCATTTATATCTCCAATGCAAGATTAATGCCTTTAGTTATGGGTTAATGGGGTCTTAAATAAATATCTAGAACTACTAAACCCTTGGGTGTGTAAATCATCTTACTTCCCAAGGTAAGTAACCTGTTATCCCCGATATCTAGGGATAACTAGGAGATCATGTCTCGAGGCCCACATGGTCCTAGACATGGAGTACCGAGAGCAGGGTTGACTTGAGCATGGCCCTGGAGGGCCCATCTCTCTTCTTTTTCGTCAGACTTGTCCT
>SNQJ01S0028833.1:110306-138964 GCA_010110895.2 Picea sitchensis
CTAATAGGCTGGCTCGTGATGAGACCCCCTATCCTCTGATTAGGTCTTGTTTTATTATTTTTTTGGGTCCCTCTTGTTTCTTCCTAATAATCTTTTTATTGTTTTCTCGGGGATCCATGGGCGAAGCATATCGAGGTTTATTCTTAGGCTGTTATCTTTTACCAACTTTCTTTTACCTTCTGGGCCTTTAGCCCCTTCTTCCCACTAGGTAAGGTGCAATCCTGAAAATAGGTCAACCCAATGCTTGGACAAGGGGAATGGGATAGGTGAACGGGAAACAAGATGTAAGAGTGGTGCTATGATGGGAGTGGACAATGGATTTTTAGAAATCCCCCTAGTGGAAAACCAAAACCTACATACACAGGCTTGCTAAGGCACCCATTCAATCCCCCCAAACATGGTCAAGTGGGAAAATGTAAGATCCAAGCAGTTGTTAGAGATAAAAGGAATCAGATGCATATATTTAAAGGTTTTAATGATCAAAGGTGACACATACCATGATACCTGGACCAATTACCTCATGGAGAAAGAACCTCTTTTGAAATGGGACCAAGCCAATGGTGATGGATGCTGCTGCTACTGACAAGACAAAGACAATGGAAGAAGAAAAGGTGGGCCCTCCAAGGCCATGCTCAGGTCAATCCTGCTCTCGATACTCCATGTCTTGGACCTGTGGGCCTCGAGATATGATCTCCTAGTTATCCCTAAAAAGTGGGGATAACATCTGGCTCCAACTCGGGGACATGTGCTCACCATAGAGCACATGAGAACCTCAACATCTCTGGCATAACCCGCAGACCTGCTCAATATCGATAGAATTATCAGTAAAAAAATTGGGGTGGTAATGCCACCCCAACATACATATAGATGTATATATACCAAAGTATAACAATCAATATGCGAATGTTAAGCAAAGTACCTACCTTTACTTACCTGCTGGCTGGATGTTCGATGTAGTCAAACGACCAGTGTAGCCAATCCAGCAATGTCCCACGATACCTTCCTTTGTGATTCATCATAAACCAAAATAGTGATAAATCAAGCACAAAAATGTCATGAGTTAGAATATATATCATATCATCGGAAATCTCAAAGTCTAACTCATGGAGGCGGGTGGGAGGGATAAAATCCTGCCAATTCCATCTCTGAGGGAAGTACTCAATCCACTTCAGGAAGGGGTCAAGAAAAGTCCAAGGTTTAGAACACTGACTCAAAAGGTTGGCACACTGGCTACCTAAGACGTTCTCATACTGTGAAGTCTGGGAAGGGACTGACAAGCATGTATTAGACGACTGTAAAATTCTCAAGCGATAGTTTAAAAACTGAGAAGATACACTTAATCTTGTAGTATTTAACCAACCCTTGGACTCTAGGGTTTTCCCCAAAGGAAACTCAAAATAAAAAACATACTTCCCAACCACAACTCTAGCAACATAATAAAGTATAGTAATCGTAAGTGGTTGGGGAGAATCGTCACAAGGATCCTCCTTTAAGCAAAGGAGGTCCTTACTTGTATTAAGACCTGAGCACAGTGGTGGTTGTTAATCATATTCATGGAGAGAATCCAAGTGCTCAGAAGGGTACTCATCAAAAATCTCAAGGTAACACTGAAAATCATCAGGAAAACAAGGTACTAGGTCATCCTTGGTTTTTTGAAAAGTACGGGTAAAAATCTCATCTCCTTGTTTCCACTGGTCATCCTTGGGTGTAAATCCTATTACTTCCCAAGGTAAGTAACCTAACTAGGGTTTGAAATTAATGGGTGAAAATCCTCTTACTTCCTCAACAAAACACTTGCAAATAACTTTATAATCTTTATAATTATGGTGGAAATTAGGATAGGGGTGTATATCCCTATATTCCCTATCTAGCCTTGTCCAAAACAACTTTAACTTGAATTTCAAATGATAATGACAAAGTAAAGAAACATACAAATCCAAGTAAGGCCTTTAACATGCCAAATCAAACCTCCACAATGAGCTAGAAGTGACCTCCAAGAGATAGTGCACCATCATCATCATGAACCATAACCAAAAGACATCATTCCAAAGCACAAGAGGCAAAATATTCCAAGTGTAGTGAAAATTTCATTCCAAGTACTTCTCACAATGGGAGAGTTATGATGATTAAAATGAGATCTTATGATCTCTGTTTATACAAAATGTCACTAAGATAGTTTTTCCACATAATATTAGGGTAAAACATAAGACTAGGGGTCAACAACCCTAATATTGCCCCTTTTACAAAAATTTAAATAATATTAAATAAGTCACTTAAAATTTGATTTTACACAAGAAGAAACCCTAATTCAAATTGACATCGCCCCTTTAGGGGATGTTTTGGCACTAGGAGAAAGTTGTCAATGTTGGAGGAGTCTAGTTAGGCTTCCCAAAGCCACATGTCAAGCATCCAAGTCACTTCCTTCATGGTCAAAGCCTCAACCTCCTCAAAATTTCCTTTTTCCAATGCATATCAACCTCACCACCAAACCCTAACCCGCCTAGGTGACGTCATGCCTCTAAAGGTGACGTTTTTCCTCTCCTAGGAAAAATGTTTGGCATGTGGGGGCTAGGTTATGTCATCCAAGTCATCTTATAGGCCTATGAAGTTTCATCTCTTTCATTCAACATGCGGGGCCTTGGCATCCACATGTGGGCTTCAAGCCCCATGGAAGCCCAAGCTAGGCTTGTTCCTCCAAAATTTCCCACCAACTAGGTCCTGCAAAGGCAGATAAGAACACCCTCCAAGGATATCAAGTCAAAATATCATGATAAGTGAATCAAATCAATAAATGAGCCAACTAAGCATGTGCATCAAAGATTATCCTGTCAAACAATTAAGTGCTCAAAGATATTATGCGACTTTCCAAGCTTGGATATGGGAGGATTGACGAGGTGCCCTATTGGGTAGATCTTTCCCTAGGTCAAGGAGTGTTTCCAAGAGATCCCTCTCTAAGCCATGTAAAGTGGGTGAAGTGGTTAAGGGTCAAGACTCAATGGGCATGGGCTTCATGAAATACAAGGGGTTGTAGTGTCTCAATCATGGGTGCCTTTGTAGAGGGTGTGTGGCACCTTCGTTTGCAATGTAATTTTTCCAAGCCCATCGTTTTGAAATTCTTTGTTTCTTTCATAATTTAAGGACAAGTTGAAGGCCATTGTCCTGGCGTGGTGTCCAGATAATGACATTGTCACTCACAAGCAACTAGTGGAAATGAGAAGGTTGGCTCATGATGAAACCCCCTTTCTCTCATCCATGCAACTAAGAGCCATTACCCTGGCATGGTGACCAAATGATGGTAATGTCATACCACTAGATATATATGATCATGATAGGCCAACTCGTGATGAGACCTCCTATCCTCCAACTAATATTTTAAGCATTATTAATCATTATTCTTGTGGATCCCCCTTTTCTTACAGATAAGCGTTTCATTTATTTCTAGGGGGGATCCATGGGTGAAGCATCTAGAAGGTTTATATATACTCTTTCAATTTTTACCCAACATCAATCCCTCTGGGCCTTCAACCCCTTCTTCCCATAGCATGAGGGACAACCCCTTCTTGGGTCAATACACCCTAAAAATCCCAAGAGATAAGAAAATGGGGGAAATAGTGATGGAAAGTGGTAAGTATGGTTGGGAACGATATGGTGGCTCTTCAAGGGAGTTCCTAGTAGCAAACCCATCCCCAAGGAAGACCACTTACTAAGGCACAATTTCAACCACCAAGGTGAAGGAGGGAAAAAGAAATAATGTCCAATAATATGTCATGAAATCTAAAGCAGTCTAAGATACAACATACTCAAATGCCTCAAATATTGAAATGGTACTCACCATAATACCTGGCTTGTACATGATGGAGCAAGGCCCAGTGCCTCTCGGAAGCCGACTGATCTGGTGGATTCCATTTGAAAGTCTACGACCTATGTGGTGGTGAGAAAGGTCTCCATCTGTGCAAAAGGATTTTTCTAGTCATGTAGTCTCTCGACACTCCATATCTGCAACCTGAGGGCCTCGAGACATAATCTCCTTAGTTACCGCACAAAATGGGGATAACAAACCCTCTTGGGACAAATTGCATGCCTCGTGGATTAGCCTCCCTTATAGGATTCCAAATATATTTGGATAAATATACCTAGAGAGAATTGGTTCTAACCTCAACACAATAATCTTTGACACAATTTTATATACACAGTTGCAGAGGGAGATTTTCTTGTAGCCATAAAAGTTCTCTAGACAATCAATTTTAGGAACTAAAGCTATGAAAGTGATCTGTATTACGTTGAGAATGAAATGAAGGTTTTACGAGGAATAAATCTCTATGGTTTTGGGTAGGACCAAAATCGACAGAACGACACCAAGAAATCAACTCAAATGTGTCGAATCAATTTGTTTCCAACATATGAAAGGCCAAGGATAATGGATCCCGTGACTTGGCATGGAAAATCCAAAATATTTTTAATTTTGAGCACAAAACTCGATGTACGCTGGATGTAATGGAGCAACCTGCATATATGCATGTTGTATAAATGTAGCCCATGTATATGTATGCAAATTTGAATTTTTTACTTTTGACTGAGCAAGATGGGGAAACTGAGTCTACATAGGAAAAGGGTAGGCCACGAATGCATGTTGCATAGAGTGTGGCAAAAAGTGATACACCAGATGCCCCTTAATGTGTGAGGTCATAGGAGCAATCACGATGGCCGAAATACATCACAATTCCCAGAAGTGGAGTATTGAGGACCCAACTGAAGGAACTAATCACCTGTCAGAATATTACAATACATATTGACTTTGCACACATGGATGTCAATTTGAAGAACACTACAAATCCATGTGAATATATAGAAGATAAATTTTCATGGACATGAAGAGGAAACAAAAATTATACATATGTCATTGGTGGTCATAGCCACGAACAAAACACAATGGATTCCATTCTCAAAATCAATTGATGATATCTAGATACAATGAAATAGAGTTTGATCTTCCATGATAACTGAAGTCATATAGAACTGGTGTGATGAAAGAAAACAACAAGTATGAGGTTCTGCTACTATGAGTTTGAGGTATTCTACACTAATCATCGATGGTGCAAGTTTGTATCGTGTGAATAAAGTAGTTGAAGTCAAACACAATGAGACATCGTTTGATTACCGACCATTGAGGTATACCATTAACAAACACGATACAACCCATCGATGATGATAGTAGGCGTCAAGACACCAACTACACTCAACAAGTGCAAATAAATGTGTTGAGGTCGAACACTTGAAGAATACATTGAGCAAGAGACATTAATGTATTCCCAATTGTCGATGACGAGAGAACTTGCCACTAATGGTTGCAAGCCTCTAAGTACTCTTATGACTCTATATCTCCATTCCATAATAGATGAGATGAATTCGTTGGAATGAGATCCGCTGAAAGGAGGGCATTAAGGTGTCCCCCATCATCCAACGCAAGGTACAAGGAAACACTTGATGATTAGGAAGAACTCAGATGAACAAGATATGCACGAACCAATGACCATGTGTGTCTCTCGCGTGCACCAGATGCAAGTACATAGCACACAAAAGAGACCCTCTTAATAACAGTCATTAATGAAAACTATCAACAGAGGCGACGAAACCAACAATAGGGTCTAATGGAATCCAAGACATTGCATGAATCCCAATGTGTGAATAGATTTCTTGCAGTCAAACACAAGGGAAACCACCCAATCAACGACCAATGAAGAGATGTCATATGTTGGGTTCAATCTCACCTACCAATGATGAAAGTAGGCCCAAGGTGCAAGGTAGGATAACAAATTCATGTGATTCTGAGATGCACTTATAAAGGGATGGACGACATGCAAAGTCGAGAATTCTAAGGAATGGCCGACACAAGTGTAGACTTCCTTTGAACAAGAGCATGAGACATATGGATAACTCAGACATCATAAACTCAAGACTGAACATTGACAAAAGTTTGTGACACAGGAGGAATAAAAAAAATCTCCATAGGGACCGGAAGAATAACGAGTCGAAGGAGTAAGCTCTTAGTAATGAGTTCAACTTCCTAAGGCCATACTAAACCCAAACCTTTGATGAATGGACTCAAAAATTTGTGATTTGTTCATAGGCGACACGACTGCCCGATAGAACATAATACTCTTTTCCCGCCCTTCTTTTTCCTTCAATTTTTTTGTTTGTCTTTTTCATGTTATTAAATCCTAAAAAAGAGGTAAAATAATGCTATGATACAAGAGAGGAAACTAGTGTCATGAACAAGCAAACTAGTTCCATGCAGTGGAACATACCTATCCTCGATGTACGAGAATGCGTGTAGGATATGGACACTCGGGGGGATGTTTCCTCTTGGGGTGTCAAGTTGCAAAGGATATATGAAAGGCATTGCTTGGTGAATGCTGATAAAAGTTGGGGAAATGGGATTATAACGAGGAATTGGAAGCCGACATTAGGCTCAACAATGCAAGTAGTATAATGAAATGCAATTACAACTCGACATTTGTGGGATTCTCATGGGTAATACCCAGAATAGTATATTCAAGATAAATATGAAGTTTCAATGCAATGTCACAATAAGATTATAAAGGACTCCCAAACTTATGGAGTAACTTTTGCATGGGCACCAAATGGAAAAAGCGTTCTAACTAGGGCACCCATGTTTGGTAAGTCTCTACCACTTAATAATGACACTTCTAGTAACAACACGAAGGTTTCGTGTCGCTAAAAAATGGGTTCATACCTAGGGAATATGAATCATAGTCATAGGACGATGCAAAATGCAAATTGAGGCAAAAACTTATCCTATATGCTAGTGGCGATATATACATGTTGGATGCGGAAACATGCTAAGTAATGCTGAAAATACATTATAACCTGGAAAAATCGCTTCAAACCAGGCCTTACACTGCATAATTAGTCCATATGTTTTCAAAAATAGAAAATACAGACCGTATGTGAATCCTAAGAACACCAATGATTCCATTGACATATGCCAACCAAGGGGAAACTCAATAAGCAAACTGACGACAAAAAAGAACAAAAAGAAAAATATATATAGTACAATAATATACAAAGCTCATGCTCGATTTGGAGGGCTTAATCATAATAATTTTTGAGATAGAGCCCATTTATGGGCTCTTTCAACACGTTCCCTTCATAATCCTCTAACTCATAGGCTCCTTTTTCAAGGACACATCTCACGATATAAGGATCATGCCACATGGGATTGAATTTTCTTTCCCCCAATGGTTCTTTAGCTTGGTCGTAAAGAAGGACCAAATCACCCTGAACGTACTACTGGGGACAGATAGATTTATCATACTGGACCTTAACACACCGCTTATTTGCCTCGATGGCTAGAGTGACATCTTGACGCTTCTCATCGAGATGCTCCAGGTGTACAAGGTGTTCTCCAAGATCAGTCATGTTAGGTAGGAGCTCAATTGCTAACTTAAGAGAAGGTATCGCACATTCAATGGGGAGAACCGACTCCACTCCATGAACCAATTGGAACAATGAAAAACTAGTGGAAGTATTTACTGTGGTTTAGTATGCCCATAGAGCAGGGCATAACATCATGTGCCTGTTCGATTTACTCTGCCTGACAGTTTTTTGCAAAATGTCTTTCAGAGATTTATTCACAGCCTCGACTTGGCCATTTTCTTAGGGATAATATGATGACAAATGATCTTGCTTGAACCCCAATTTTGATGCCAACTCTGTCATTATCTTGTTCTGAAAGTGAATTCCATGGTCAATGAAAATCTCCTTTGGAATTATGAACCGAGCTATGATTTGATTGAATACGAAGTGTGTTGCAGTTTCACCATCATACTTAATTGTAGGCATAGCCTCAACCCACTTTGTAAAATAATCCATGACCACGATAATGTGATGGTGCCCCCCAGCTGAGGTCAGGTTGCAATCCATGAAATCAACCCCACACTTGGTGAAGGGATCGACGATAATGACTAGGTGAAGAGGGGTAGGGTGCGAGCAGATATTACGAGTGAACACATGGAAAGGGTGACATTTCTTGACCACTTCTACATAATCTTTAAAAATTGACGGTTAAAAATAACCAGCTCACAATATTTTTTGGTTGTTGCAAGCCCAGACAAGTGACCACCACATGCCCCACTATGACAGTCATTGAGTACGGCTTCAGACTCTTCGTGAGCCAAACAATGATGCATAATAGAATCCCCCCCTTGACAATATAAAGTGTCACCGATAATGAGGTAGCCTTTGGCTTGATGGCGTACACATCGTCGATCATCCCTCGAAAGATGACGGGGAAGCTTCAGAGTTTCAAGATATATCATAATGTCTCCATAAAAGGGGTCCGAAGACGAGATAAGGAAAATGTTCTCATCAACAAATGAGTCATCGAGAATGGTATCCTCAACTTGCCTAGGGAAGTCTGACATTAATTCCGCAAAGACTAGTGATTTCTTAGATTTTGCAGAGACAAAATCGAGATCAAACTATTGCAAAATCAAAATCCATTTATTGTACTCCCCCCCTATGATATTCCTTGTCAGGACGTATTGAAATGGATTGACATTGGCGACCACGGTAGTCTTTCGAAGTAAGATATAATGGCGCAATATTTGAACTGCATGCACAACTGCTAAGGCTAGATTTTCCACGTGAGAGTAATTAAGTTCAGGACCGATTATATTTCGACTAAGATAATAGATAATGTGCTCATGGAGCTCATCATCCTCTTGAACGAGAACCATACCAACCGTCCCTTCGGACGCGGCTGTATAAAGCAGGAAATCTCTACTATAGTATGGAGGACTCATCATAGGTTCTGACACTGGGGATTTCTTAAGGGCATCAAAGGAATCCTAGGCTCGCTCATCCCATATAAACAGAGTATCATTTTTCAAGAGATGCATAAAACCCTTCGTGATGTTGGCATAATTAGCTATAAAGTGACACATGAAGTTAGCTTTCCCCTTAAACCCTGAAGCTGACGAATACTGTGGGGGGGAGGCAATTGAAGTATTGTGTCTACCTTCATTGGGTCCACCATGATCCCTTGCTTGGAAACTATAAATCCAAAAAGGCAGCCTGACCTGATGCAAAAGACACATTTATGAGGGTTTAATTGATTACAATAATGACGACATCTTTCAAACACTAGCTGAAGATGAACTGGATAATCAACCCTCTTGTGAGAGTGAGAAGTAAGGTCATCCACATAAGCCCCGACTATATGTTTGATTTCATGGAACGTGAAGGTAATAGCTCACTGAAAAGTCACTCCGACATTTGTAAGGCCGAAAGACATTTTCTAGTATGCAAACGTACCCCAAGGATAAATGAACATCATCTTATTCTGGTCCTCCAGTTTAATTTGAATCTAATTGTAGCCCAAAAATCCATCCATAAAAGAAAATATTTCACTCCCTGCACACTCATCAATGATTTGGTCAATAAATGGTGTAGGGAAATTATCTTTCGGATAGGATTTATTCAGATCCCTGAAATCCATACACACATGGATGGTTCCTTACTTATTTTTTGTTAAAAATTTGGTATGTTCATTTAACCATAGACAATATCACATCATTTTCACCCAACCATGGGCATTCATATATGCCACCCCCGAGCACACTAACCTTTTCTTAGATAGAATGATTCTGGCAAGTCCACACTAGACCCAACAGATAAACCCTAACAAAAAACACCACTGCTGCAGAAGTAGCACAATACCAAGAGAACGTACCTCTACTTATAGAAGTGTACCTTTACCAAGATAAGCACACAAGAGAGATACCCGAAATATTGAGATTACACTGCGAAAACTGCCCACCACCCTCTCCAGAATTGCACCCCCTTTTGCTGCAACTGCAACTGTTGCTCCTCAAACTTGCGCCCTCCTTCTAGTGAGTGAGAGACTGTACAAATGAGGAGCATCTATCCTATATTTATACTAGTCTACTAAGGTGTCTTTTCATTTGGGGACGACCTTACTTTCTGGAGCCTTTCAATACTTTATTATTATTCTCTTTGGGTCGACTTCTCTTCTAGGGTTTTCACACATCTATTTAATGGTTCTCTTGCTCTTGGAATATTCTATTCTAAGTACAAAGGTTACACTTGGAGGTTAATACCTCCCACGGCTACCAAAACATCAACACTCCCTCTTAGCTAGGGAGTTATTAACTGAGATGTTCTTCATGTAATGGTCTCGAACATATTCATCCATCTCACATGGAATGGGTAAGACTCACATGGTCTTGCAAACTAGTCTACATGTAGCATCACCATAACCCCATAACCACACAGGCTATATCATGATCAAACAAATCTTGTAACAAGTTTTATGGCCACACAGGGCATCTCATGATAAAACAGATCGTGTAACAAGTAACATGGCCAAATAGGCCATATCATGATCAAACAGATCATGTAACAAGTATCACCATCATAGCCACACATGCTTTGTCATAGTCACACACATAGACTATCTAATGGTCATGTCACAATCATGCATCTGGGGTTTGAACATCCTCCCAAGATTTATGTCATCACGGGGCTTCAGCTAGTTTGTATAGAACTAGGAAACTCGCCAGCTCACACATAATTTGGCATCTAGTTCATAAAGAACTAGTAACTCGTCATCTCACACAGATATTGACATCTAGTTCATAAAGAATTAGTAACTCGCAAGGTCACACAAAATCTGGCATCTAGTTCATAAAGAACTAGTAAATCATTAGCTCACATAGAATATGACATCTAGTTCATAAAGAAATAGTAACTTGTGAGCTCGCACAAAATCTGGCATCTAGTTCATAAAGAACTAGTAAGTCATCAGTTCACACAAAATCTAACATCCAGTTCATAAAGAACTAGTAACTTGCCAACTCACACACAATTTGGAAATTGGTTCATAAAGAACTAGTAACTCGTCAGCTCACATAGAATATGACATCTAGTTCATAAAGAACTATTAACTCACCAAATCACATAGAATCTAGCATCTAGTTCATAAATAAATAGTAACTCGCTAGCTCACACAAAATCTGGCATTTAGTTCATAAAAAACTAGTAACTCGTCTGCTCACATAGAATATGGCATCTAGTTCATAAAGAACTAGTAACCTCTGGTTGGCACACCCGACAAACGATCCATAGTGACTAGGCATCTAATCACAAGGATTAGGCAATGTAGTGCACACACACTACCCATCTAGACCAAGGCTAGAAAAAACCTCCAACCACACAGGTTGGCCCACCAGCTTAAAAAGTTGGGTAACCCGCCAGCCCCAAAGCCTCGACATTTGTTAACCTTGTGTGAGGTCGTGCTAATTGGTGCCACAGTCAGTAATATACGTACCTGAATAATTCATTGGAGTATTAATGTCTCAACACACCAGACTATTTCACTAGAGTAGCTATGCGTACCAGACTATTTTACTGGAGTAGCAATATCTCTGTACCAGACTATTTCATTGGAGTAGCTATGTGTACTAGACTATTTCACTGGATTAGCTATGCGTAACAGACTATTTCACTGGAGTAGCAATATACCATGCTACTATCTAGAGTTGCATATGTAACACATCATACCCTATCACAGGGGAAGTTCTTGTGGACCAGACCAATCTTGTCCCTGAAGTATACAAAATTCACTCTCGACAGAGGCTTGGTCAACAAGTTTTCTATCTGCTCATCTATAGCGACATACTGGAGCTTCATTACTCCCTTCTGCACCATATCTCTTATATAATGGTACCTGATCTATAGTAAAACTCCAAAATAATCAAGGAAGAATCATGTCCGTTGATATAGCTCTTAGGAAAATCTTGGACCGTCACATCACATAGAAGCCAGAGCCTACACAGAAGAATCCCTTGTGAAGGATCGTGGAAATCTAATCATCCATTCAAATTTAAGGATTAATCACAACCATGAGATTAGTTAGAACCGTTGATCAAAGCCAAGTGGAAGGATAGCGTAAGTTTTGGGACATCGAAACTTCGCCACTTCGAAAAACATTGGAGATAAAGAAGAGGCAAGAACTTGCAAAGTCACGAAATCCTGCTAGTTGTTAGATCAAGGAGGGACTTTGGATGAATTCTCGACCATCCGATTGAGTTTATTGGAAGGATAGTGTAAGCCACAATATCCCGGAGCCTCGGATTAAATGAACTCATGCGTACCATTGATCTAATATCTCCTCAAGACCAATATGAGCCATTGGATCAGGTGGTCAAATCTAACGCTGACCAGTCCGCAAAAAGGAGCCTAGAATAGGTAATTTTACCCAAAGGCTGAAGCACCAAAATCTCGAAGTGAATGAGGGTCATTGGATCAAGAATTCAGGTGAAAACTAGACCATCTGATATAGAGTAATGATCCAAAGGAGAATGACATATGACACTTTAGGAGATCCACATTAGAAAGACGACATCAGCAAGGACACACAGGCCAATAAGATGATGACAAGTGTCAAAATACTAGCACATAAGGTCCGTGAAACTCACAGTAAAACCACAAAATTTTTCTAAGAGGATAAATATTTATAAAAGAAATCTAATAAACACAGTAAAACCACAAAAAGCAAGAGAAAGAAAGAAACCATTAGAAATGACCCAAGCTAGGAGAGTCCCCGATATCGTCACCAATTCTGATTAAGGGATTTTTCCCTTGTGATTTTGGGTCAAGTCACAACAGAGTGACATTGAAATATGAAGACCGAAATCTACCCTCACAAACAAACATGCAAACAAGAAATAACTACTTTTTCACTAGGAGAGAGAATGGAAGGGAAAGGAGAAGACTTGCACCTTAAACCCTTCGTTCGATGTTGATCCTCTCTCTAGTTTCTTGAAGAGCTCCTGGTCTCTGCTAGAACCAACCTGCAATAAGAAACCAAGATAATGTTGCAACAAGGTAGTTATAGGTTCAAGAAGCATATACCAAGTGTATAAATCAAAGCATATATGAATAATAAGAACATATAACATTGCAATGAACACATGACATGAGGGAAAGAGATCTCTTATATTATTGATGATATAGGAAAGTTGGTTACAACTTGTTTTGACTTCTGGCACTACTTCAGAGCCAACCTCCCGGGTTCCTCCACAAATCCTTCGAGCGTCAACTCAACAACTAGGCTCTTCCTCACATAACCCAATAAGGATAAGAGAACACTTTATGGCTATATAGGAGAGGAGGTAACACTGGAAAAGGAGTTTCGAGGTCAGGGGATACTACTCAAAGAATGAAAGGATTAGGGAAGCTTGCTAAATCTCAACAACATAGCCTTGTACCATCGTACTTGTCCTCATCTTTGCCCTCAATGGTGATTTTATACCATCCCAAAGAGGAGGTTGAAATTCGTTTAATACGAGATCAAGGATGTTGGGAAATGATCCCAATTGAAAACCCACCTGAAATTGTGGAATTTTTTTATTTTTCATAATTTTTTCGGGCATCCATGGGTTGCAAGATTGCAAGGCGCAAATTTATGTGTTTCATAAAGGGAACACACAGATATTAATAAATGTCAAGTTTTTTAGACGACTTGATGAGGAAAGTGTGGGATTTTACTTTAGCAAGCTAGGAAAGGGGTAAGGCCATGTCACAGATGCATAGGTGTGGCATTTTGTGCTATAACACTAGCTCCTATAATTCCACCTCATTAGACCAGTAAGGGTTGTACTTGAAAGGATTCCTCGGTTTGTTATCTCCCAAGCCCAATTTGAAATATATAAGAAAATGATTTGAGCATCTCAAGGTGTCCACCCATGACCTGAAACATGATAGTTTGTTTAGCAAGACATGGTGACCGAGAAATTTATCTAGGAATTTGGATACCCCAGCCCCTCTGCCTCTGTTATTTTTCCAAGTAGGCTTCAATTCTAGTGGCTCGATGTCCACCCATCCAAGAGTCTAAAAATGATCAGGAAAAAAATTATCCAAATGATCATTTCGTGTCGTAATGCCCCAAACTTCCCCTCAATTAAGCGTTAAGTTCAAGTCACCACCAACAATTAGTTTTTTTTCTTTTACCCACTTAGTCGAGAACAAGTTTGACTAGAAATCGTGTTTCTCCTCATAAGGGCCATACACATTGAGTAGGGTCAATGTTGTCCCAAGGTTCTTGCAAAATAACTCGTTGCAGAGGCCTAAAAAAACAACAAAGGAGATGATTAAGGTTCAATTTGAGGACAAAATAGTGATGATTCCTCCAGAGGCCCCCTCCACATCCAACGCACAAAAGTCCCATCCTAATAGAATTTTTCTTAGTTCCCTTATGAAAGGATCCCCTAATCCCATAGTTTCCTGAATAAACATAACATCAAGTTTGTTTAGCTATACCATCCTCCCAAGGGCTAATTTTTTGGCCTGCCCCGCCAGGCCTCTGATGTTAATGGAGAGAAGCTTCATGGGGGAATCCAGGGAAGGGTTTTCTCTACTCTAATAAACCATATGACGAGTCTTTTCTTCCCCTGGTGCACTTCCTTAGCCACTCTTTCATGTGCACATTTTAGTGTCGTCTTCCTCCCCAAACTGGTCCCCCTCAACTCTTTTTGGGTTTCCAAAACCATACCTCCCAAGGATAAGGAATATTGCGAGGTTATATGAGGCCTTAAGTGATAATGATGCCCCCCCAACTCTTGGAGGCAAGGGGCCCTTGGTCTAGTTCCTCACCAGAAAAAGTACCCCCCCTAGAACATAGTTTGAGTCCCAAGAAAGGTCCGCCACTAGATGATCCCTATCACCCATATCAAAATCCAAGTCCTAATGGCCTATGGGATTAAACCTCCCCGTCTTCTCATTGTGGAGTGTGTGCATATCAACCCCCAACAATGGCACCAATCTAGACCAAAAATTTAAAGAGGAAAAAATAGATATATTACTTGTATTTACTGTCAATTTATTCCATAGAAGATATAATCTTTGTAGTTTGGGGGCTGAGAACTCCAGTGATCCCAATGTGGTGAGCGGATCCCCCACCGATTCTTCTCAAGATTAAGAGTCTACAACTAAGGGGATAGATATTTCCCCATCACATTCATCTACTGCACCTCCTGATCTTCCTCCTTCTCAACCAGTTCCTTTCCCAAACGCCTCTCCTTCCAAGTGTTGGGTTAGTTTAGCTAAGATCTTCTTCCTTTCCCCTCAATGAGAGGGATATCCAACTTGATGCTCCCAAAATTTCCATTTAAACAAAAATTCATAGTTCTTCATAAGATGGTTGTAATTATGGAACTGCACACAACGAAAAGGAAAATTAACATAGTCCAACACTCGTGTGTAGGACCTCTTACCAATCACTAGGACCAAATACTTGAAGAGCGCTTGACTTATGTAAATTTCAACCAGTATCCAAGCCACTGAACTTGCCATATTGGTGTTATAATTGTTGTCGGAGAGAAGAAACATACTCAATGTGTCTCCTATTTCTTTCAAAGACTGGTCGAACCACAATTCCATTGGAAAGCTCATCAATTTTACCCACACCAGTGCAACTTTCATGAACTCCTCCTTTTCATCGAAGCATAGGTGCCATGTTTTAATAACAAGTATGTCTTGTCGAGGAACCAACATCCCTTTAAAACATTGAGCACATCCTCATTTTTCCGAAATATGAACCCTACCCATCCCTTGGCGAGTGAGTGGAAAGTGGGCATATAACCCACAAAATGCACTCACTCCTCCTAGACCTATTTGTTTAGTTGACCCATTGAAACCCTTCTACACAAGAAATTCCCAACTAATGTCTTCCCCACCAATTACACTATCTGCTTAACGTGTATATCATCGCCGGAAACTAAATAAATTCCACCTCCATAGAATTTGATGACTCAATGCTTCTTCCTCTTGCGTGAGTCCCCTCCAAAAAATTCCTCATGCCCTTGCAATTCTCCTACTAGCACCCATGACTCGACAAACCCTAGATCTGTTTATTTGGTCTTTGACACTATCTTCCAGCCAAAAGCATTTGACTGTAGGAAAGATACTCCCTCTAGGGTGATACAATTGGAACATTGTAATGAGCTTTTAACCCTCCTCGCTGGCACAATACCAAGACCATTGGGATTGTCAGTGATCCTCTCCGACCATTCTATTGGAGAAATTGTTGGTGATCCTAACAACTGGCCATCTGTAAAGTCTACACATACTTTCTCCGACGTGTTGAGTTTCACTCTATATGCTACCAAATCTATAGGAGGGAGGCTAGGGCTAGTCTTGACACACTGATTCTCCAAAGTCCTTCACAGATAGTTAACTAAGTTTTGTCCTGATGTAGTATCACCAAAAATATCTTCCTCCATCAACATGTCTTATATATATATATATATAATATAATATAATATAATATAATATAATATACACTATATTTTTTACACTATACAATATATTTATTTAAAAAATAAAAAAACAAATTAATTAAGAACACATAAAAAGAGAACAATACAATAACACCATATTAACAAAACTAAAACCAATAACAAAAAAAAAAAAAAAGTAAAAAACTAAACATAAATATTAAAATAATCTTAATTATAGATAATCAATATTTTGATTTATTAAAAAAATCATAATCATAATCATTAATTTTATTTTAGAGTTGAGTAAAAAATAATAAATTTTAAAATTCTAGTTCAATTTAAATATCAATAAGTGTATTTGGGTGAAAGACTACCTGAAACTAATAAGTATATTTAAATTAAGATTATAATAAGTATTTAGATTAAAACTAGAATAATTCCTAAATTTTATTTTAATGTAAACATGAATTTGTTTCAATTTAAAATAAAATAATATTCCAAAGTGTTTTAGGATAAAGTTTAAAATAAAATAAGATTAATAAGTGTTTTGGGATAAAGTTTATAAGTGTAAGAGTAATAAGTGTATTAGTAGTGACCATAAGTATATTTGTGCTTTAAAAACTATATAAAACAAATTTATTTCAATCTAAAACAAGGGAAAGCCACGAGGTGGAAGTCCCTGCCTCCAACGTCAAGTTTCTTTGTGACAGGTTTTAGTCCTAAAGTTCTTGAAACAAGTTGAATTTGGTATCCAGTCTAGATAATATTTCTTTGCAAGCAAAGTAGCTACATCCTCTGCATCGTCTCCCAAAGAAACACTTATCCATCCTCTGCATCGTCTCCCAAGGTAACATTAACAATGCAATATTGACACAATTAGTAGATACACAACATTTTTATCATTATTTATGTAATTTACAAAATCTAAAATAATATTAGAGTTCAATTTGTCTAATGGAATGTGTTTTCTAACCACAAAACCATTGTTATTGCATATAGAGGCCATTCATATGTAATGGCACCAACATAGTATTTTAAGAGATGCAACCATTCACAACATTTCACCTTCCCGTCCCATTTGCACGCGCAGTGTTAGCTCGCCCATAATATGTTTTATCGTAGAAGTAGGCAACTAATACAAGTTGAGGTGTAGACCACCTATGGAGCGTAGTTCACAGAGGGCAGAGCATCAAGCATGAACAATAGTTCATGCAGGGCAGAGTATAAACCATGCCCAGACTGAAGAAAGAAAAGCTACATCATTCAAAGGGCGGAGTAGAAACTATGCCCATACGACGGAGTAGAAACCATGCCTAGAAGAAAGAAAATCTAGAAGCTAAGAGGAAATAGAGAGCCAGGTGTGCTCGTCTTGTCTCATGGACACGTCTATGTGTCATGCAAATCAATATATGTGTTATGTAAGCAAAATCCAATACACAGGTTAAATACATCAATGTTAATGAGAGAAAAAATTTAATGTTATGAATTAATGCTAGACATCACTCTAGCATTAGTTCATTTAACATTGAAACTCATTGAAACTCTTTAAATTTATCAAAGTCTTGTCTCGATATGAGGCCAAATAAGACGTCAAACTTACAACTTAGGATAAAAAAGCAAAGTGCAAGTTCAAAAATGTATGAATTTAAGAAAACTTTAAGTTAAAAGACCGAGAATTCATTGGTTTACGTGTAAGTTTAATGAAAAAGAGAAAATCTTTTACTATAGTCCCTACAACACAGGGACTAATAAGAAAAACATGAATAAGTGCATTTGGGTAAAACATTATAAACGTATAACTAGTAGGTATATTTAAACTAACAACTACAAATTCATTTAGGTTAAAAGATTATTTAAGATAAAAAATATTTAATTTAAAATGAAGAATTTTTTTTAAAGTGTAAAATTTTATTTCATTGGGAGAGAAAATAAATTTTACATTTTGTAGAATACATGGATAAATGTATTTCACGACTCGGCTAAGGGACTTTCTAGATCCAAAAATTTACAAAATACAAAACAATGAGTCTCATGACTCTACAAGGTTTACTCCATCAAAGATTTTTTGTAAGATACAATCAACAGAGGAGCTTTTCATGATTACAAAAAAACAAGCATGTACCTATAAATATCTAAGCATCATACATAATATAGTAAAAAAAACTTGTGTTAGAGCCAACTTGAATTTAAAGCATATTCGTTGGACGAACCGACTCTTCAATGAAGGGCCTATGATAGAACTCAAAATGTTCTCCGTCTTTATATTTAGAAATCAACCATTTCCCGTGACCACTTTGAATGCCTTCATTGGAAAACAAATCGACCTCTCACTTGTGCTCCATGAATACATGTTGCATAGTGAAAGAATCAAAAGAGTCCAATATTTTGTGTAGCTCTTCAAGCAAAGTATGCAAAATTAAATTGTGACACTTATGTGCCTTTCTGGACCAATTTATTACTGTCATTGAATCACTAAAAATCTGAATGGAATTGACCCCTTTTTCCCCCGCAAAGAGTAACAAGAGTTTTAAAGACATGAGCTCAGCATAATTATTTGTACCTGGTCCCAACCCCATCTTGAGTTCGAAGAATTGACTTTTCGATAGGTAAATCAATGCTCCCCCCCTCTCCCCACATAAATGATTATTGTTTTGGGAAGCCCCGTCAAAATAGGCCCACGGTCTTGAGGAATCCACTTGTTCTTCATGTATTACATGAAATGGAGAGATCCCTTTTTCTTGCGGGAAATGTGAAAGATTGATGATTCCTTGTACAACTATTATCTCTAGGATCGAGGGATTATCCTAGAAAATGGAGGTGTTTCTTTCCAGCCACACACCCTATCTTACAATCAATGATAAGAACTTTATCCAATGATTAGAAGAGTTTGAGACCTGTTCTCTCTAAGCTTCCTCCATAGAAGGACCTTGCCACCTGGAAACCTGACCCAACTTTACAAAACACTCCTTCCAGATTTGTTTTACAAAAGGCCAGAAAATAAAAAGGTATGTCATTGTTTCCTCATCTGCTTTGCACATGGCACACCACCATGGGTCCTCCTTCTGCCTTCGTTTCATTGTGTCCCATGTAGGAACTTTATTTACGAACAAACACCACATAAAAATGCAAGATTTTAAGGGGCAGATTGTTTTCCAAAGACCTCTCCACCACCAAAGTGGATCCCTTAGATGAATATCTATATTGAGTTGGATGTATCCCAATTTTAGAGTATAATAGCCATGCAGAGCATGTTTCCAGACTAATTCGTCGTCTTAGTTTGTTATCCGAATGTGAGAGACTTTTAGGGCTCTGATTTAATTGTTCCAGAAAACAAAGTGAACCTCCTGCAACCCCAACTGATTTTCATCCTTCCACCCTTGACTCCATAATGTGGAAAGGCCTAGATCAACGATCTAATTGATATAAAAATAACCCTAAATGTGAAGATGATGGATCAACTCTAAGTTAAACAGATGGTTGTCCCCACTTCCTGGCCATGGATTTGATTCAATACGCAATTTTTTTCCATTTCCAATGCACCATGCAAGGCCTTCCCCTACAACATGAAAATAGATGATGAATGCCTTCCAAATGACTGAGTAGTTGGGCCTCTTTTTTATCGGGTTTTGAATCCATTCTTCGACGAACTCCAGATGGATGTATTTATGGGTGACCACAGTCAACCAAAGACTCTATGTTTTTACCAGCCTCCAAACAGATTTGACCACCAAAGCTTTGGAGAATAAGAAAATATTTTTTAATCCCCAACCTCCAAGCATTTTCGGAACAACTAAATTTTCCCATATAACCCATGGAAGAACAAATTGATGTTATGTCCCAGCCCATAATAACCTGGAGCACATCCTCCTTGATTTTTCTAAAACAACCTTGGGGATCTAGGTTAGGGACATCTAATATACCGGGATGGCCTCTAGTATCGATTTTACCAGCACTGATATACATGCTCTAGATAACCACCTAAAATTCCATACTTTTATCTTTTTTTCCAGTTTTTCTATAAGCCAAGTCCATTTTTATTTCTTGTAGCAGTTCGACTTTAGCTGGAACCCTAGATATTTCAGCCTTGTGTCAAAATCTCTCAATTCAAAGGGAAACATAGAACAATAATGTTTTAGCTCAGCTTCATCCACATTTAGGACTGATAACGAGGATTTCCTTTAATTTATTTACATACCTGTGTCCTGGATTTTTTTTTCTAGAATGTCATTCAATTTATCAACGTCCCCACGAAGCCCATTACAGAAATTCAAGACATCATATACAAAGAGGAGATGTGTTATCTTAAGAGTGGGAAGATTTAAATTCCTTGGAACTCACCCTGAATTTTGGCATCCTCCAATGCTTTGTTGAGTCCTTACGCAACACATAGAAAGAGAAGGGGAGACATTGGGCAACCCTATCTCAAGCCTCGCTCCGCATGAAAGAAGGATGATGCAGACCCATTTATGAGCACAAAGAAGGATATGACCATAATAAAACTCATTACTCAGTTTACAAAGGGCACTTCAAACCTCAAATGAGTTAATAAAAACCTGATATATAACCAACTCACTCTGTCATATGCTTTTGACAATTCTATCTTCAGGATTGCTCCCTTTTCTTTTCTGGTTTTGATGCTATGAATGCCTTCTCGTGCCACTCCAATGGCTTCATGAACTTGTCTGCCTTCCAAAAATTGAATTCTTCTTTAGATACCAAAACATAGAGAATTTTCTTTATTCCTCTAGCAATTACTTTTTCCACCACCTTATAGATACAATTATAGAGGGAGATTAGTCTGAAATATTCTAAGGATTGGGGAAAACTAGTCTTTGGAATGAGAGCAATGAAAGTGGAGCCGAGGGGAGCATGCATGTTCCATTTTGAGTGATATTCCTCCACCACCTTCGAAATATCCATACCTATTAGCTCACAGAGGCCCAAGAAGAACTCAATAGACCATCCATCTGGCCTTGGACTTTGTCCTTTTGGAAACTGTGTAGGAATTCCTTGATCTCTTCTTCATAGACCTATCTCATAAAAGATATGTTGTCTTCTTCATTCACAAATCTCAGGAAGAAAAGAGCCATCCTTTCTATATCTGCAATTGAAATCTTCTCATCAACCTTAAAAATATTCTGAAAATGACTCTTCCCCAGCTAAGCCAAGCCATACCTATGCTTCTCCCATGGAGAAGTTGAGGTCCCCACGTAAAATAATAGCTTCACTATTCATGAAATATTTCCTAAAAAAAGAGTCTCAGTAAGGCACTCAGTCCATGTATGGCCTATAGAAATTTATCACCATGAGCACCAACCCTAGATCTTCCAAGAAAATTTCCATATCCGGGCCATAATCAAACCCCCAAGAATTTTTCACTTTGATAGTGCAAGTGTTTGAACCAATTTCCATACCCCCAGATCTACCCCTACCATCACCACCAACAAAAATCCAATGCTTAAAATAGATTCCAATAAATTTACAACAACTAATCCCTCCCCCAACATTTCTTATAGGAGAATTATGTCAGGTTGGTTTGACTCAACCAACCTTCTCATGGTCAATTTTTTGGATGGGCTCGCCAAACCCTAACAATTGAAAGAGAACAAATTCACAACGGAACCCCTTCTAGGGTTGTCGATTATCTAAGTGCCCCAAAAATGGAAAGTTGTTTTCTGGCTGCCATGTCCACAAGAGCCATTTTCTGGGCTTTCGAGAGATGCAATTTCCTCCCACGACCTTTCTCTCCTATAGAGGCCATAGGATTTTGGCCCAGTCCTTCTACACCTTTACTCAAAGCTGTCATGGATGGGGTAGCTCTATTCCTGAGCTGGTATACGATCACTTCCTCTTGTGAATCCATCGATGACTCCACCTCTATCGTTACTTTTGCAGGGGTGACACAATACTTTTCTTGAACAAAAGAACAATGAGCTAAGGTTGGTCCCAACATAATGAAATTTGAAGAGCTAATAACCCCAGGGTGGAAGGAGATATATTTTAAAGTTCTCGACCAGTCCCTTCCCAACAGAGTTAGAGAATTTATCAAAAAAATAATAGGGGGAAGGGAGAGAGTAGGCATCCCCATTTGAGGAACAATCCCCTGACACGTCTCCACGATGAGCTAGTTGTCTGGAGATGCTTCAGGCACCCTTTGTGAATGCACGACTTCAGTTATTATGGCTTGAGATGTAGGGACCAAGGGCTAGAGTGGTTTCCCATTGGATTTAGTGACAAACTCCTTTGATGACGCTCATACTTCCTCCTCCTAAATGAGTTTTAAAATGGGTAGAGATGGCTCCACCTCCTCATGAGGCGTCGACCGCTTCTTTGTCAGTGAAGGGAGAAATCCTCCTTACTATCCTTGAAAAGGAAAATATTGACACTGACTAACAATGTGGCCATATTGGTGGCATCTTTGGTAGTAAAAGGGAACTCCTTCACAATACAGTTTTTGCATGTAAGTTTCATTCCCTTCCACAAATTCCAGTTCCTTCGCCAATCCCTCTCTGACATCCAGAGAGACCGGGAATTGAGTGACAATCATGTCACACATTGTTCCAAAGGACATATTTGCATACAAGAAAACCCCCATGGCATTCCCTAAGTCCTTGACAAGTATGTTATAATGCAATGACAAGCATTTAAAAAGAATGAAGTTAGTGTCAAGATGCTTTCAATTTTGAAAGAAGTCACATTTTAAACAATTGAAAAAAAATAAAAATATATGATAAGGATTCCGGTGGTTTGAAGATAGAGGCCAATATTAATATTATTAGAGGGGCTGAATTGCTTCTTTAAACATTTGAAAAAGGAAAAAATATACGATGAGGATCCAAAGGTTCCAAGATAAGGGCCATTATTAGAGGGGTAGATATTGCAAGGTTTCAATATTATAATTTTATAATTTTGTTCATTTTTAACATCAAGTTAATAATTATTTTCAATTTAGAAACCCAATTCCAACCTCCATAGGTGAGGTGTCATTCTTTGTGGTTTTAAACCAATCTCTTCTTTCCCATTGAAAATATGTTTTTTCAGTAGTACGATACCTATGGTTCTTAGGGAGGAGGTGCCTATACTCATCAAACACCACCCTTCCTAAACTTTTTGAATGACAATACTTCATATTAGGACCACAAACTGGACATGCAAATTTACCCTTTGTTTGAAGACCTACAACAAATGGATTAATGTCAATTATACAATGAAATTATTTAAAAATTAAACATGCAACATGATATCATTAAAAAATTGTATAGTATTAAAGAGAAATAGAATGCTACATACCACAAAAATGTGTTAGTCCTGGGGCATCATGAATTGTCCATAAAAGTATTCCACGGAATGTAAATTTCTTCTCCCCGATTGGTTTACAGATGTCATACATAGTGATGCCAACCCATAAATTTAGTAGCTCGTCGATAAGAGGCTTGATATATACATTCATATCTTTAACCTGGTACTTACCTAATTGTTTGAAATTACACATAATTACTATAACCATGATATGTATATATAAGTAAATAAATAAACAAAAGATATTATGAAAAAAATGAAACAAATGAAAATCTTAGATTCAAAAAATTAATGTAAACAAATACCTTGAACAATCATTGTCAACATTATGTGCTCCCTCTTTATTGACATCCAAGGAGGAATGTTATTGTTGATAAAAAAAATAGGCCACACTGAGTAAATAGACCTAAGCTCTTTGAATGGATTAACACCATCAACTGCCAATGAAAGCCTAACATTACAAGGTTCATCTTTGAAATCTGCCCATTTTCCCTCAATTTCCCTAAATGCATAACCATCGACACGAATTTGAAGAACACCATCTCCACTTTTGTTACATGCATGGTAATCCATAAATTATTCTATGCTTTCACACCTGAACAATCACTACAAACGTGGAATTATGGGAATATGACGAAGAACCTTTCAAGGCACCCTTTTTGTTACTTGATCGGTTCGATATCTACTGATAAGACATTGCGGGCATTTTGTTTTTGAAGCATGTTGTCCATAATATATAATATGATCATTAGGACATGCATCTATAGTTTGATAATCCATTCCAATGTGTTAGGAACCTAACCCCTCACGTAGGTAGAATAATATATCCCGATGTAATAAAGGTCAATATTAATAAGGCCTAGCAATAAGGAAGAATAAGTCCAATGTAAGAAGACCTAATAGAAGCTTCCACTTCTAGAAGAATCTTGGTCTAGATGGTTCTTTTGATAGAAATATTTAGTATAAATAGGAGTCGAGGGTATGAGAACTTTTTTCTTGGATATTATTGTAATAGAGCTATGCTCTGTTGGAGGTTGCCCCCTCGAAGAGGCAAGTGAACATTGCTCTCATTAATCAAAGTGCTCTTTCTGGTGTTATTCTGGTGTTATTAATTTGGTATTATTGTAGTGTTGTTTTGGTTATATTGTTGTTCATCTGCCATTTCTAGCTATTTATTTATGTTCTACATATTTTTTTATATCTGGAATATTACAAGTCGTATCAGAGCACCTTCCTCGACAGAAAATTGTGGGTTAATTTTTTTTCAGGGTAGAGATGTATTCTGACATATTTAAGCTACAAAGATTTTTCGTTACACGCATAAACCCACGGTCGAGGATTCATACATGTAATAAATACAAGTGGTACTTAAGTGCACACCTGTTGGCCACCCTTGTAACCCCCGTTGGTACCCCTTCGAGTGGTAGCGCATCAGACAACACTCGTATACAGATTGACCTAGATTTCCTCAAGACCTCCATAGATAAATCGATCGACTGCCTGACTGCAATAGTGCCACTGAGAACAACACTCAGGAATATACTCTCTAGTACCTGGGTAGTCGGGTAGTACGACCAAGGGAACGATCTAGCCTCCTTAGTTGGTTCCACCAAGGGAACGATCTAGCCTCCTTAGTTGGTTCCCTGAGATATTGGGCCGAGTACTACTGTTGGACCCCGCACGTATATCAGAGAGCTATAGCACAGGGAAAACCCTTTTCTGTATAACCCTTGAATACCTAACTTTTGGGGACAGAAACAAATAACAGAACAAACAAGATCTATTGTCACGCAACTATATCTCTTGCATTCGAGTTGTCAAATTACTACACATTTCTTCCTAATTAAGCATTTGGGAATTTCACCACTATCGTATTCTTCAGATCGAAGTATAACTCTTCAGTATGGATCCTGTTGGCACCATTATTTGAGACCTATTCCATTGGATTTCTCTCTTCTCCCTTATCACATTCATACCTATCATTTTCAGCAATTTTTTGGACCCCACCCGCCCCTTTTCGGTTCCCTTGTCATCATGGCCCATACCCGTAGCCAAGACTTGGAAGATCGCTTCAATACCTTGCACTCTAATTTCACAGAGACCCAATAAGAAGTGAGACAACTCATTGTCAATATTTCCACCATCAATAAAAACATACATTCCTCCATCACCTCCTCAATCGAGGAACTCAAACAAGACCTCAAACAAGACATTACTACCCAGCTTGAATATGTCACTACGATGATCTGCACCAAGATGCATATCCCTACAGATCATCCCTTATCTGACCCACCTTTACATACTGAAGGTGAAACTTCCTCTCATTCCCATAATTTCAGCCCCATCACTTTCAACGTGACCTACGCCTTCCACGTGTGGATGTGACCAAATTTGATGGCTCAGATCCCACTGGATGGGTAACTCAAATGGAACATTATTTCTCTTTGTACGACATTACAGATGAGTTGGCCAAACTCCGGTATGGTGTTCTCCATCTAGATCAAGAACGTTGGCAATGGTGGCAATGGAGAAAAATTGCCTGCTAAGGGTATGTTGCTTGGACACACTTTGTGGCAGAGATTTATGAACGCTTTGACACTGACACCAACCATTTAGGCCGTTTGACAAAGCTGAAACAATCTGGCATAGTGGAAGACTTTATAGCTTCTTTTGAGCGACTAGCTTTTCGTATAGAGGGCATGTCTGATGTTTTTTTTCTGAGAATGTTTTATCAGTGGCCTCAAGGATGAGATTCGTTCCCATGTCCTCATGGCTTGACCTCAGAGTTGGGTGGAGGCTAATAAAAGAGCTAAGGAATCACAACAGGTTGTCTCTTCTCAAAACCGGAAACCCTCCTTTATTCCTCGCACTAAACCAGTAAATCACACTCCTTCTTCTACTCCATTAAAGATCCAAAAATTGACCAGGGCCGAATTGGTTGAACGCCAACTCAAAGGCCTTTGTTATAATTGTGATGAAAAATATTTTTGGGACACAAGTGTAAGGAACAAAATCTTATTATGGCCATCTTGAAGGATGTTTCAGAAGAGGATGTTGAGGCTCCCCTTATGTCTGTGTCACCTAAACCCACTGACATAACCCCTCCCGAAGTAGAACCAATTATTTCCCTAAATGCTTTCACTAGCTTCTTTGTTCCCCAAACCATCAAGCTAATTGGTTACATCAAGCATAGGGAGGTCATCATTCTTGTTGATAGTGGAAGCACCCATAATTTTATTCATCACCACATTGCCCAAGAAACTAATTGCTATATCCATGCAGTAAATAATTTCCAAATCATGATTTCCAATGGAGGGTCCATGAAATGTGGAGGGCATTGTGAAAATGTGTGTCTCCAAATTGGTGACTACCACCTGAAATCTCATATGTTTGCTATCGACATGGGCAGTTGTGACATTGTGTTGGGTGCATGATGGCTAAGGAATTTGGGTCCCATTCTCATGGATTTTAAGGAATTAACCATGCAATTCGACCAGTAGGGCCAAAAATATAAGTTCCAAGGCATCACCATCGGTTCCCCAGAGATCATTAGTTCCCATCGCATGGAAAATATGCTCAAAAAAGGTCATTCCAGTGTTATTTCCCAACTCCATGCCATACAAGCAACTGAGACACCCTCTGTGTGGCAGGACCTCCAATCCATCCTATCTAAACATCAAGTGGTTTTTTCCACTCCCCAAGGACTCCCTCCTTCCCATGGTGTTCATGATCATTCCATTCCCCTTGTCCCAAGAAGCCTTCCTCCCAATATTTGTCCCTATCGTCACCCCTTTTCCCAAAAAAATGAAATTGCGAAAATGGTTCAAGAACTTCTCAACGCAAGTGTTATCTAGCCTAGTACAAGCCCCTACTCTTCTCCCATGGTCATGGTCCTTAAGAAATAAGGTTCTTGGCGCATGTTTCCCGACTTCCGTGCCCTAAAAAAACTCACCATTAAAGACAAATTTCCCATTCATGTCATTGATGAACCCTTGGATGAATTGAGTGACGCCCAGTTCTTTACTAAACTTGATCTTCATTCTGGCTACCACCAGATCCATATGAAAGAGGGAAAAATTCCTAACACTGCCTTTAGAACTCATGAGGTCCATTATGAGTTTTTGGTCATGCCCTTTAGCTTGTTTAATGCTCCCTCCACTTTCCAAAGCCTCATGAATCATGTCTTCCATCCTTTTCTCCATCATTTTGTCTTAGTTTTCTTTGATGATATCCTCATCTATAGAAAAACCTAGACATACCATCTTGCTGATGGGGATTGAGTTCTTCATATACTCTCTCAGCACCAAATTTTCCTGAAACAATCTAAATGTGATTTTGGCGCCTTCGAGTACTTGGGTCATCTTGTTGGCAAGGCCGACGTCAGGGTGGATCCTAAAAAGATTGAAGATATGTAAGACTGGACTCACCCAAAGACTCTCAAAATCTTTCATGGATTTCTGGGCTTAACAGGTTATTATCGCAAGTTTGTTAAGAATTATGGAAAGATTGTGACACCTCTCATTGCACTCCTTAAAAAGAATTCTTTCACTTGGACTCCAATAGCTACTAAGGATTTTAAAACCTTGAAGATGGCCATGTGCACCACTCCAATCCTGGCCTTTCCTGATTTCACAAAGACATTTGTCTTGGAATGCGATGCTTCAGGGAAAGGAATTGGCGTTGTCCTTATGCAAGAGGGTCAGCCTTTGGCCTTTACCAGAAAACAATCGTCTGAGTGAAATTTGGGAAAATCAATCTATGAAAAGGAAATTTTGGTTATTATGCATGCCGTTGATCTTTGATGCCCTTATCTATTGGAGCAACGCTTCCAAATTGTAGAAATTTAGATACAAATTAATGTATTCTTGCGATTCTCCTGATCTAACAATTACCACAACTTGTTAAATACAGAATCACTTCTACTATTATTGCGGAAGCAATTTAAACCACGATCACAACCACAATGCACAAAGTGAAATATCAATAACACACAACACAGAAGTTTTACCGGGAAAGCGTAAAGCTAAAAACCCCACT
>SNQJ01S0028833.1:146122-163217 GCA_010110895.2 Picea sitchensis
AAATTTAGTAGCTCGTCGATAAGAGGCTTGATATATACATTCATATCTTTAACTTGGTACTTACCTAATTGTTTGAAATTACACATAATTACTATAACCATGATATGTATATATAAGTAAATAAATAAACAAAAGATATTATGAAAAAAATGAAACAAATAAAAATCTTAGATTCAAAAAATTAATGTAAACAAATACCTGGAACAATCATTGTCAACATTATGTGCTCCCTCTTTATTGACATCCAAGGAGGAATGTTATTGTTGATAAAAAAAATTGGGCCACACTGAGTAAATAGACCTAAGCTCTCTGAATGGATTAACACCATCAACTGCCAATGAAAGCCTAACATTACAAGGTTCATCTTTGAAATCTGCCCATTTTCCCTCAATTTCCCTAAATGAATAACCATCGACACGAATTTGAAGAACACCATATCCACTTTTGTTACATGCATCGTAATCCATAAATTATTCTATGCTTTCACACCTGAACAATCGCTGCAAACGTGGAATTATGGGAATATGACGAAGAACCTTTCAAGGCACCCTTTTTGTTACTTGATCGGTTCAATATCTACTGATAAGACATTGCGGGCATTTTGTTTTCGAAGCATGTTGTCCATAATATATAATATGATCATTAGGACATGCATCTATAGTTTGATAATCCATTCCAATGTGTTAGGAACCTAACCCCTCACGTAGGTAGAATAATATATCTCGATGTAATAAAGGTCAATATTAATAAGGCCTAGCAATAAGGAAGAATAAGTCCAATGTAAGAAGACCTAATAGAAGCTTCCACTTCTAGAAGAATCTTGGTCGAGATGGTTCTTTTGATAGAAATATTTAGTATAAATAGGAGTCGAGGGTATGAGAACTTTTTTCTTGGATATTATTGTAATAGAGCTATGCTCTGTTGGAGGTTGCCTCCTCGAAGAGGCAAGTGAACATTGCTCTCATTAATCAAAGTGCTCTTTCTGGTGTTATTCTGGTGTTATTCTGGTGTTATTCTGGTATCATTTTGGTATTATTGTGGTGTTGTTTTGGTTATATTGTTGTTCATCTACCATTTCTAGCTATTTATTTATGTTCTACATATTTTTTTATATCTGGAATATTACAAGTCGTATCAGAGCACCTTCCTCGGCAGAAAAGTGTGGGTTAATTTTTTTTCAGGGTAGAGATGTATTTTGACGTATTTAAGCTACAAAGATTTTTCGTTACACGCATAAACCCACGGTCGAGGATTCATACATGCAAGAAATACAAGTGGTACTTAAGTGCACACCTGTTGGCCACCCTTGTAACCCCCGTTGGTACCCCTTCGAGTGGTAGCGCATTAGACAACACTCGTATACGGATTGACCTAGATTTCCTCAAGACCTCCATAGATAAATCGATCGACTGCCTAATTGCAATAGTGCCACTGAGAACAACACTCAAGAATATACTCTCTAGTACCTGGGTAGTCGGGTAGTACGACCAAGGGAACAATCTAGCCTCCTTAGTTGGTTCCACCAAGGGAACGATCTAGCCTCCTTAGTTGGTTCCCTGAGATATTGGGCCGAGTACTACTGTTGGACCCCGCACGTATATCAGAGAGCTATAGCACAGGGAAAACCCTTTTCTGTATAACCCTTGAATACCTAACTTTTGGGGACAGAAACAAATAACATAACAAACAAGATCTATTGCCACGCAACTATATCTCTTGCATTCGAGTTGCCAAATTACTACACGTTTCTTCCTAATTAAGCATTTGGGAATTTCACCACTATCATATTCTTCAGATCGAAGTATAACTCTTCAGTATGGATCCTGTTGGCACCATTATTTGAGACCTATTCCATTGTATTTCTCTCTTCTCCCTTATCACATTCATACCTATCATTTTCAGCAATTTTTTGGACCCCACCTGCCCCTTTTCGGTTCCCTCGTCATCATGGCCCATACCCATAGCCAAGACTTGGAAGATCGCTTCAATACCTTGCACTCTAATTTCACAAAGACCCAATAAGAAGTGAGAAAACTCAGTGCCAATATTTCCACCATCAATAAAAACATGCATTCCTCCATCACCTCCTCAATCGAGGAACTCAAACAAGACCTCAAACAAGACATTACTACCCAGCTTGAATATGTCACTACGATGATCTGCACCAAGATGCATATCCCTGCAGATCATCCCTTATCTGACCCACCTTTTCATACTGAAGGTGAAACTTCCTCTCGTTCCCATAATTTCAGCCCCATCACTTTCAGCGTGACCTACGCCTTCCACGTGTGGATGTGACCAAATTTGATGGCTCAGATCCCACTGGCTGGGTAACTCAAATGGAACATTATTTCTCTTTGTACGACATTACATATGAGTTGGCCAAACTCTGGTATGGTGTTCTCCATCTAGATCAAGAACGTTGGCAATGGTGGCAATGGAGAAAAAACTGCCTGCTAAGGGTATGTTTCTTGGACACACTTTGTGGCAAAGATTTATGAACGCTTTGACACTGACACCAACCATTTAGGCCATTTGACAAAGCTGAAACAATCTGGCATAGTGGAATACTTTATAGCTTCTTTTGAGCGACTAGCTTTTCGTATAGAGGGCATGTCTGATGTTTTTTTCCGAGAATGTTTTATCAGTGGCCTCAAGGATGAGATTCGTTCCCATGTCCTCATGGCTTGACCTCAGAGTTGGGTGGAGGCTACTAAAAGAGCTAAGGAATCACAACAGGTTGTCTCTTCTCAAAACTGGAAACCCTCCTTTATTCCTCGCACTAAACTAGTAAATCACACTCCTTCTTCTACTCCACTAAAGATCCAAAAATTGACCAGGGCCAAAATGGTTGAACGCCAACTCAAAGGCCTTTGTTATAATTGTGATGAAAAATATTTTTGGGACACAAGTGTAAGGAACAAAATATTTTTATGGCCATCTTGAAGGATGTTTCAGAAGAGGATGTTGAGGCTCCCCTTATGTCTGTGTCACCTAAACGCACTGACATAACCCCTCCCGAAGTAGAACCGATTATTTCCCTAAATGCTCTCACTGGCTTCTCTATTCCCCAAACCCTCAAGATAATTGGTTACATCAAGCATAGGGAGGTCATCATTCTTGTTGGTAGTGGAAGCACCCATAATTTTATTCATCACCGCATTGCCTAAGAAACTAATTGTTATATCCATGCAGTAAATAATTTCCAATGGAGGGTCCATGAAATGTGGAGGGCATTGTGAAAATGTGTGTCTACAAATTGGTGACTACCACCTGAAATCTCATATGTTTTCTATTGACATGGGTAGTTGTGACATTGTGTTGGGTGCATGATGGCTAAGGAATTTGGGTCCCATTCTCATGGATTTTAAGGAATTAACCATGCAATTTGACCAGTAGGGCCAAAAATATAAGTTCCAAGGTATCACCATCGGTTCCCCAGAGATCATTAGTTCCCATCGCATGGAAAATATGCTCAAAAAAGGTCATTCCGGTGTTATTTCCCAACTCCATTCCATACAAGCAACTGACACACCCTTTGTGTGGCAGGACCTCCAATCCATCCTATCTAAACATCAAGTGGTTTTTTCCACTCCCCAGGGACTCCCTCCTTCCCGTGGTGTTCATGATCATTCCATTCCCCTTGTCCCAAGAAGCCTTCCTCCCAATATTTGTCCCTATCGTCACCCCTTTTCCCAAAAAAATGAAATTGAGAAAATGGTTCAAGAACTTCTCAACGCAGGTGTTATCTGGCCTAGTACGAGCCCCTACTCTTCTCCCATGGTCATGGTCCTTAAGAAATAAGGTTCTTGGCGCATGTGTCCCGACTTCCGCGCCCTAAAAAAACTCACCATTAAAGACAAATTTCCCATTCATATCATTGATGAACTCTTGGATGAATTGAGTGACACCCAGTTCTTTACTAAACTTGATCTTCATTCTAGCTACCACCAGATCCATATGAAAGAGGGAAAAATTCCTAACACTGCCTTTAGAACTCATGAGGTCCATTATGAGTTTTTGGTCATGCCCTTTAGCTTGTTTAATGCTCCCTCCACTTTCCAAAGCCTCATGAATCATGTCTTCCATCCTTTTCTCCATCATTTTGTCTTAGTTTTCTTTGATGATATCCTCATCTATAGAAAAACCTGGACATACCATCTTGCTCATGGGGATTGAGTTCTTCATATACTCTCTCAGCACCAAATTTTCCTGAAACAATCTAAATGTGATTTTGGCGCCTTCGAGTACTTGGGTCATCTTGTTGGCAAGGCCGACATCAGGGTGGATCCTAAAAAGATTGAAGATATGCAAGATTGGCCTCACCCAAAGACTCTCAAAATATTGCGTGGATTTCTGGGCTTAACAGGTTATTATCGCAAGTTTGTTAAGAATTATGGAAAGATTGTGACACCTCTCACTGCACTCCTTAAAAAGAATTCTTTCACTTGGACTCCAACAGCTGCTCAGGATTTTCAAACCTTGAAGATGGCCATGTGCACCACTCCAATCCTGGCCTTTCCTGATTTCACAAAGACATTTGTCTTGGAATGTGATGCTTCAGGGAAAGGAATTCGCGTTGTCCTTATGCAAGAGGGTCAACCTTTGGCCTTTACCAGAAAACAATTGTCTGAGCGAAATTTGGGAAAATCAATCTATGAAAAGGAAATTTTGGTTATTATGCATGCCGTTGATCTTTGACACCCTTATCTATTTTAGCAACGCTTCCAAATTAAGACAGATCATCAAAGCCTCACGTATTTTCTGGAACAACGCAGTTCCTCCCCAGAGCAACAAAAATGGGTGACTAAGATCTTTGCATATGATTATGATATCATTTACAAGAAAGGAAAAGACAATGTGGTTGCAGTTGCACTTTCTCGAAATTATGAAGATGAAGGGTCCCTTTTTTCTCTCTCCTTCATTGTACCAGATTAGCTCCAAGTTGTTCGCCAGGAATGGCTACACGATCCCAAAAGTGTGCATATGATACAACAATTCAGTCCAATTCTCCAGTTTTCCCAGGGTACTCTTGGCTCCATGATGAGCTTTGATACAAAGGTCATTTGTATTTAAGTAAACAGTCAAAAATTAAATCCATGGTACTTTCTGAGCTTCATGCTACACCCACAACTGGGAACTTCGGGTTTACCAGAACCTATGACAGGGTCAAACGTTCTTTTTTCTGGGCTGGTATGAAATAGGAAGTTCGTAATTTTGTGGCTGAATGTGATGTTTGTCAACACAACAAGGGTGAAACAGTAAAATCTCCTAGCACACTACAACCGCTTCCGATTCTACCTGCTATTTGGAGGGATAACTCTATGGATTTTATTGTAGGCTTACCTAAATCAGGCAATAAATCAGTCATCATGGTGGTAGTTGATTTTCTTTCCAAGTATGCTCATTTTTGTGCTCTTCAACACCCATTTACAACATCCATTGTGGCTCAAATTTTCATGGATCAGGTCTTCAAGCTTCATGGCATGCCACATTCTTTTTTTTCTGATCGCAACCCAACTTTCACCAGCAATTTTTGGCAAGAAATGTTCAAGCTACAAGGCAACCAATTGCATCTCATCACAACTTATCATCCCCAGACTGATGGTCAAACTGAAGTTGTCAACAAGTCTTTGGAGACATATTTGAGGTGTTTTGCCTTGGAAAGAAAAAATCAGTGGGATCAATGGTTACCACTAGGTAAATGGTGGTACAACACTTTGTACCATACAACTACCCACATGACTCTTTTTGAAGCGGTATATGGACAAAATCCACCTTCAGTTCTCTCATATTTTCCAGGTGTCTCGAAGGTCCAGGTGGTTGACCAAACAATTACAGTTCAAGAGGCTATTCTCCATACCCTCAAAGAGAATTTGGTCATGGCCCAAAATTGCATGAAGCAACAAGAAGATCAAGGTTGCTCTGAACGTCAATTTGCATAAGGGGATCAAGACTTCAACATTACAAGCAAAATTCCCTCAAGGCTGACCATTGTCAGAAACTGGCGCCCAAATTTTATGGTCCTTATACCATTCTCAAGCATGTGGGACAAGTGGCATATCAGTTAGCTTTGCCCAATCATTCTAAGCTCCATCCTATTTTTCATGTTTCCTGCTTAAAGAAGGTGATTAGAACTAAGTGCCAAACTCAAACCAACCTTCCTGAGTTGGACGAAGAAGGCTCCATTTGGATACAACCACAAGCATTTTTGGACAAGCGTGAGCGTCGTTTGCGTCAACGAACCATCAAGGAAGTGTTAGTCCAGTGGAAATATACAACTCTAGCATATGCCACTTGGGAACCAACTACCATTCTGCAACAATTTCCACATCTCAAGCCTTGAGGACAAGGTCGTTTTTAAGGGGGAGGACATGTTAGGAACCTAACCCCTCACGTAGGTAGAATAATATATTCCGATGTAATAAAGGTTAATATTAATAATGCCTAACAATAAGGAATAATAAGTCCAATGTAAGAAGACCTAATAGAAGCTTCTGCTTCTAGAAGAATCTTCCTCTAGATGGTTCTTTTGATAGACATATTTAGTATAAATAGGAGTCGAGGGTATGAGAACTTTTGTCTTGGATATTATTGTAATAAAGCTCTGCTCTGCTGGAGGTTTCCCCCTCAAAGAGGCAAGTGAACATTGCTCTCAGTAATCAAAGTGTTCTTTCTAGTGTTATTCTGGTATCATTTTGGTATTATTGTGGTGTTGTTCTGGTTATATTGTTGTTCATCTGCCATTTCTAGCTATTTATTTTTGTTCTACATACTTTTTTATATCTGGAATATTACCCAATGTCTTTCATAATGTCATGAAAACCTCGATATGTGCGAGGTAAAATATTTGACAATGGTAACCAAAATTCACCTAACAATCTACAACATAACAAATAACTAGTTAATATAAAGAATATTAATCGTAAAAATTGCATTCTTATTTTACACATTAATTAACACTAAAAACAAATAGAAAAAAGTCAACATTTATGTATAATATGAGATGAAACATATTACATACCTTAGGATCTGTGTCATACAAGTGTTCGACCAATTATTCATAACATTTAAGTTCACTAGCAACAATGTAGTGAAGAGAAGATTTGCTCTTGATCCTTCATAAAGTCGTTTATTTGTCTTTTCTAATAGAGATTCATCATAAATACCATCATTTTCCCCATCCTCATCCAACTGAGAAAACAAATATTGGATCATTTGATTTGTCCCATCATCTTCTTCCATGGGATCATTAACTTGATTTGTCCCATCATCTTCTTCCATGAGATCCTCATTTGCTTGATCATGTTCCTCAACTTGTACAACATCATTTCTACTACTACTTGGTGCAANCATTTGATTTGTCCCATCATCTTCTTCCATGGGATCATTAACTTGATTTGTCCCATCATCTTCTTCCATGAGATCCTCATTTGCTTGATCATGTTCCTCAACTTGTACAACATCATTTCTACTACTACTTGGTGCAATATTCTACGGAAAGTTAGAGGGAAACTCTAATTTTATAATTACAAACAATCATGCAAAATTAGTGCGTACTATAACAAACATTCAAACAATATATATACATATATATAATTTTATATAAAATTGACAATATAAAAACAGATAATGAAGATATAGCTAATTGCCATGGGACGATATTCATCTGATCCGCCATCAATGTGCCCATATTTCCTACAATGATTTGTAACTGTCGTTATTAAAATTCTTATGGGACATATGAGGAAACACTTTTTGCAAGGGAAATAACATCTACCATCACCCTTTTCACCCGCTTTACTTTTTTTCCTACCTCTGATATTCTGCGACACTCTTCCACACAAAAATACCCTTTCTAAACCGTCATTGTTATAGAAAGATTGTCGCAACATCTCTAATTCGTAAAATATTTATAGATATTTTTTCATCGCAATAGCGACGAACATTGACCAAATCAATGTTGACTTTGTCAAAGAGTATAACGGTCAATGTTGATTTTTCCAAAGAGTATAATGATCAATGTTGACTTTATCAAATAGTGTAACGGTCAATGGTTATTGTTTCTCTTGTGACGAAAGTTGACCAAATCAATGTTGACTTTGTCAAAGAGTATAACGGTCAATATTGACTTTATCGAATAGTGTAACAATTAATGGTTATCGTCGCCCTTGCGACGAATTCATAAGTTCGTCGCAAGAGTGACGATAGTCCACTATCTTCATGTTCGTCGCAAGAGCGACGAACGTTTGCATTCGTCGATAGAGCGACGAATACAGGCTGGATTTATAATAAAATTGAAAAAATGAACTCTTTCTCTTGAATTTTGCGACGAAAGGGTACTTTTGTTGCAAGTAGTCGTCGCAAATTTTTCAATATGTAGTAGTGTCATGTGAATATTATGAGGTGGATGGGGGGTAATACTTTTGGGCATGGGTTTTATTGACATACAAGGGCTCATATTGTCTCATTTATGGGTGCCTTTGTAGAGGGTGTGTTTCCCTCCGTTCCCGATGCATGATTTTTCTAAGCCATTTTTCCATTTAATTTATTAGAGTGTTCCCAAGTTGAAGCTAAAGTGGGACTTGTACCTAAGCATGAAAAACATTTCCCACCTTAAATATACCTTGGTCACACTGTGCTTCCCTAAGTTGGAGACGATGTGTGGGACTTCTACCTAAGCATGAAAAACATTGCCCACACATGCTCTACCTTGGTTGGAATGTTCAATTAGTTATTATTTTATGGGACTCTCAGTTTTTTGCGAGAAACATTTCATTGTTCTTTTCCTAGCTACAAGCCTCTGAGCCTTTAGTCCTTTCTTCCCACGAAATGAGGTACAAGCCCTTCTTGGGTCAATGTGGCCCAAAAAACCAATAGATGAGGAAATTAAGGGAAAGACACATGGAAATTCACAAGTATGTGTGGGATCGGTACGATGACTCATCAAGGAGACCCACCAGTAGCAACCCTTTCCCCAAGGGTGACCACTTACTAGGACACAATGACAACCACCAAGGTGAAACAAGGAAAATAGTATAATTTCCAAGAAAACATTTTCAAAATAAAGGAAGAACCCTTTGCAACATATTCAAATTCTTCATTTACTAAAATGACACTTACCACAACACCGAACTTGTTACCTCGTGGAGCAAGACCCGTTGTCCTTTGTGATCCAAGCTAGTGTGGTGAATGGTGCAACCATTGATCTCATGGTGATGGGTGGTGTGACTTGGGGCTCTTCTTGTTGGTCGGTCTCTCGGTACTCCATGTTTTCAACATGATGGCATAGAGACATCATCTTCTTAGTTATCCATAGAAATGGGGGATAACATGTGGCTCCTACTTGGGGACATGTGCTCATTGTAGAGTGCATGAGAACTGCATCATCTCCTGGTAAAACATGTTCCTACACAAACTAAAACAAACAAACATGTTTGGGCATTTAGGATGGAATGCTCATCCTTTGTTCATATAATCAAAATATCAAAAATCAAAATTGACAACCAATCTTAAAAAATAAAATTTTGCATTTTTTCAAAAATTATAAACTAACATGTAATATGATGAAAACAAATGATATAAATCAATTATGTGATAAATGCAAGTAGATAAAAATTAAAAGGTGAAAAAGAGATGCAACTAAACTACCATGAGCAATAAAAATACAAATGCAAGAAAGCAAGATGACCTACCTACTTACCTGGGGCCTAAGCCCTGAAGAAATCAGGTTCCTTGAACATAGGGTCAGAGAAGAGACCCATCAACTGCTAATGGCATGTTTCTCCTATCCATGGATGACAAGTAGTAGCTTCCCTTCTCGGGATTCTTCTTGATGATGTAAGGGATGATCCATAAAACATCATTATTTTTATCATACTTGGGCTTTCCCTTCCTCTTATCCCACATGAGTGAAAGGCTCGCTTCACTGAAGTTAATGTAAGATATTTTATCAATGTAAGGGTATGAAGGTGGTTCTACATTGACCATATGTTTAATGACCTTTTCATGTTCTTTATCTCTTTTATCTTCTTTTTTCTTCAGTATCTTGATGGACCCCAACTCTTTTCCTTGGAATTTTGTAATTTTTTCTTTGAATTCATTTGTCCTTGGAAGTAGTGTATCTATGTAGTTCTCCTGCATAAAAGGAAATTCCCATGGATCATAATCAATGGTATCTGGAGCCTCATCAAATTCATCCTTTCTATTGTAGTCAAGATCATTTCGATCCAACACATGTTTCCTGGACACCTCTCAGTTATAGAGAATCTCGAAAGTGCCATCTCCCATAGGAGTATGCGCATGAGTAAGGTTCATGTTGAGAAATCCACCCCAAGTGTGGCAGCCCAACTTCTTGATAAGAGCATGCCACAAACATATGGAACAACAATCACCACTATGTTCATGAGGAGGCCAATGTGAGGGAAATCTTCCAAGTAGACCTCCATGTCTTCTATCAGACCATAAACTTTCACTTTATTAGAATCAATGCCACAAACATTTCCATATGGGTGAGTTGTTTTCAAGCCAAGTTGTTTCATAACCTTCAAATACATCACATTTGTTGAGGCCCCGAAATATAGCATACAATTGTTGAAGCAGAGACCATTCAAACCCAATGAAATGTAAAAGGGAGGGTTTGTATTCCCTTTTTTTCCATGGTACATGGTGTTTAGGATAAACATAGGGTATTATACTTCAACTGGTACCTTCAATGTCTTCAACACTTATCTTCTCATAGAAGGAATCTTTCACATCTCCACCACAAGAATTGGCATATTCATTTTTCCAATCATGTTCGGGACGTCTATGTTCAATTGGGTCTATTCATCTGCATGTGTTGGTCTTGGAAGCAAGTATCGAACTAGAGGTGGGGGAGGTGGGATGACCTTCTATGTTGGTTGAGGTGGAACTTCCTTTCTTGGATGAGATGGAGCTTTCTTTTTTGGCGAAGGGACATGAGTTTTGTTCTTTCTTGCATATGTCAGGATTTACCTCTTCTTCAATTCTTTCCTTTGATCTTCGGTCAACTGATTAAGAAATCTGAGTCGACCTTCTCCAACTCCCCTATTTCTAAATTCATCAAGTTTTTCCTGCGTAATACGCACACACTCATCATCCTGGAAAGCGCAAATAATGTCTATGAAGTTCATACTGTTAGGGGAGTCCTCCTCTCATTTGGGACATTCACCTTCTGGATGGGTTCTTGACAAGGATACCACCCTGGTGATTCCTCCAAATTGACCATCCCAACAAGGTTCAAAGTATAGGGATCCATTACCTCTTGTTGAGGTTTTTCCTTACAACTCGTAGCATCCCTCTATTGTCCGATGAATGGAGGTCTAAGAGCATATTGATTTCTTTCCAGACTTGTCAATTGGTTCATAAATTGATTATGAGTTTGGATGAACTAAGCATTCATTTGATCAAGCTTCAGATCTAGGAGGGTTATTGGATCTGGCACATTGTATGTTGTTGTATTTGTCTTTGCTTTCGTCCTGGTATAAGGATATTGATATGGCTCAATATTGGAGTAAAGAATATTATCTTCAATTTCTGCACTATATTCTTTGGCTTTTGCCAAAGTGTTGGGTTTATTATCCCTTAGGATGAAACCAAATTTCCATTTAAAGGCATTCACATAGAGAAGACAAACAACTTCTTCAGATGGGCACAAATCCTTCAGGATTTGGCTATATAGTTTATCAAATCTGGTGTCAAATTCACTCACTATCTCATTCTCCTTCTTCTTAATCTGGTTGAACCGAGTCATCAACATTATGTTATCTTTATTTTTTTCCCATCTGCTTTTGAACAACTTAGCGAAATATTCATATGATGCTAGGTGATTGTCAAGAAATCCTTTGAACCACTTATGTGCATCTTAAGTAAGAGATGTATCTAGTAGCCTCATTTCCACATCTTCATGTTCAATTCCTTCATTTTCCATGTCTCGACCAATTGTATAGAGGTGTTCCTCAGTTGTGACCACATTTTTTCCTGAAAATTTTGGCAACCATTTGGTTGTTTCTTTAGGCATAACATTGGGATATCTGATGATTGCAACCAAGTTCAAGGGATTATAAAGGTCTTTTTCCCAAGGATGAGCCATTGGGGAAAAGGGGAGGTTACCGTGGAAGAGGGTTTTGACAACACAGAAGTTAAAATGAGGCTTTCTTCGGTAAACCTTGGAAGGCTTGAATCTTCCAAGAGGGAGGGTGTTTTGGAAAGACGGATTCTGGGATGGTGGGGTCGCCAGATGAGATTTATCAATAGCTCATCAAGAAAAGGAAGGGAAAATTCCTCAAGTGGAGTCACCAGGAAAGCTAGGGGTAAAGGCTTTGGGATCAAATCTTGCCAAAGTGTCTTTAGGGAACGAAAAAGGATTCAAAATCCTCCCTAACAATGATAAAAATATGTTATCTAACATATTGTAGGTTCAGTAAATCTTGACCCAATCCACAAGGGTGAGACAAATATGGGAGTAGCTACCCACTGTCACCTTAGATAGATAATCCCATCTCTTTAATGATGATAAGTCACCACAAGGGGGGAATATTGGTGACCTTAAGGGGATTGAGATGGAAAGTGGTAGAATTATCAATGAAGCCCCTATAGGTCAAGTTTGTAAGTGGAAAAAGGTTTGGAAAAGAGTCTTGTTGATGAAGGGAGGTTGTCAAAGTGTTGTGTACCTGCAAGACAACGTTAAACTTGCCTGAGACAAGACAATTGATCGAGATACAAGCCAAATAACCAAGGGGGAAAGAAAGGAAATATTGTTGTCCTAAATTGCAAGAGTATATCAGATCTATATCAACAAATTAAACTAGAAAATGGATGCAAAATATGTTGTCAAAAGTCAAGTAAAAGATATTAGAAACTAAGCTAGCAATGTCTAGTTTTACTTCCACTGAATAGCACAAGACTTTAATGGAAATTAGGGTTGTTTGTTAGGTTTTATCAGTAAATTACTCTAACAACCAAGTGGTTGTAGCAAACAAATGCTACAACATCAAAATCTAACCACCAAAATCAACAAGTAAACCACCCAAACATTAGTGAATAACAAGTAGATTAGTTACCAAGGTTTACAAGTAAATTTCAATGGTAGATTGGTGAGTAAATGATGAGAGAACATGAGTTTCTCTGCAGCCCTAATGGCTGTAGCATTAATTTGATTGCATCAAGAGAATTCCTTGGCCAAAGTAGACACCCTTGGGGCATAAGCAAGCTTATAACACTTAGAAAATATGCCAACTTGAACAAATACAATATCTCTCAATTTCACGTATACCAATGCAATGATTTTATTTCTCTAATGCAACAATAGAAAAGTGTCTTATCAATGGGCTATGGAGTCTCTAGTGTAAGAACTAGGTTTTTCAATATCTCTAGGGGTGTAATCCCTTTTACTTTATAGAGTAATCAAAACCTAGCAAGGCAAATCTAGGAGGGTGTAATCCCTTTTACTCCTCCAAGCAACCTTTACAAATAGATTATCCACTTAATAATAATGATAGAATTGGTGGAGGGTTTATGCCCTTATACTCCTCCAAGTGTTTTAGACAAGAATAGCCATGAAAAAAGAGACAAACACCAAAAATATGCATAAATTCCTTACCAATTCCAAGAGATATGTAAGATACACCCTCATCTACCAAGTATATTCCACCATACATGCAAGAGCTAAGCATCCAAGATATATTGCAGCACTTCCTTCCACAAGACAAGTAACTAGCATCCAAATAACATCAAAGAGAGATATATGTGATTTTACCAATAGGGCGAAAATTTCAGCCATAAGTATGTAATTCTCAAGTGAGATGATTGTGTCAAATGAAATGAATTAGGTCTATTTTTATACAAGACCTTCAAAATTAGTTTGTCCACTTATCCTTAGGGTAAAACATAATTAGGGAGGCCAACCTCCTCTAATTTCCCCTTTACAAAATCAAAATTTAATTTTACAAAGAAGATAAGCCAAAAAAGATGAAGCCAAGCCCTAATAGGGTGATTTTTTGACACTTTGAGCAAGTCGTTGAGCAGTGTCAAGGAGTCATTGAGCCTCCAAAGACCTAGTCTCCATGGTGCAAGGGTCTTCCTCCATTACAACATGCCAAGTCATATTCAAATCAACAACACCATCACCAAACCCTAGCCCCACGGGTGTCGTCATTCCCTAAAGTGACGTTTTGTCCCTCTTAGGTCAAACATTGGGAAATATAGGGCTATCTATGCTTCCTCCAGGTGTCCTCTCATGCCTCCAAAGGCAACGTCTCTGGTCTAGGTTTCCAAGAATCAAGGGTGCATCATCCATCATGTGGAATTCATGCCCCAAGTGAAGGTACAAGTGACCTTGTGCCTCCATGAAGTGTTTTTCCACCTGCCAAGGCCCTGTAAAGACAAGCAAATTCGCCCTCCAAGGGCTCACAAGTCACAAGAATTGTGTCAAGTAAGCCATATATAATAAAATAACCACCCGAACATGTGCATCAAGTCCCCTCTCTCAAAATAAAAAATGCTCAAAGACCTTATGCAACTTGCCAAATTTAGGTATGGGAGGGTTGTCATGGTGGCCTATTGGGTGAATCTTTCCCCAAGTTAAGGGGTATTTCCCAGGTGGGCCCTTTCTAAGTCATGTGAAGAGTATGAGGTGGATGGGGGGTAATACTTTTGGGCATGGGGTTTCTTGACATACAAGGGCTCATGTTGTCTCATTTATGGGTGCCTTTGTAGAGGGTGGGTTGCCTTCATCTGTGATGCATGATTTTTCCAAGCCCTTTTCCATTTAATTTATTAGAGTGTTCCTAGGTTGAAGATAAAGTGGGACTTCTACCTAAGAATGAAAAACATTACCCAACTTAACTCTACCTTGGTCACACTATGCTTCCCCAAGTTGAAGATGATGTGTGGAACTTCTACCTAACCATGAAAAACATTTCCCACACACACTCTACTTTGGTTGGCATGTTCAATTAGTTATTATTTTACGGGTCCCTCAGTTTTTGGTGAGAAAAAATTAATTGTTCTCGGGATCCATGGGTGAGCATCTAGAAGGTTTATGATTGGATTTTATCTTTTTCCAGCTACAAGTCTCTGGGCCTTTAGCCCCTTCTTCCCAAGAAATGAGGTATAATCCCTTCTTGTGTCAATGTGGCCTAAAAATAAAAAAATATGAGGAAACGAAGGGAAAGACACATGGAAAGTGGCAAGTATGTGCAAGAGAGGTATGATAAATCATCAAGGAAACACCCCAGTAGCAACCCTTTCCCCGAGCGTGAAACAAGCATAATTTCCAAGCAAATGTTTTCAAAATTGAGGAAGAACCTTTTGTAACATATTCAAATGCTTCATTTATTAAAATGACACTTACCACAACACTAGACTCATTACCTCATGGAGAAAGACCTGTTAGCCTTTGTGATCCAAGCTGGTGTGGTGAATGGTGCAACCATCGATCTCATGGTGATGGGTGGTGTGATGTTGATCAAAATTTGGACCAGGGGTCAAATTTTAGCCCAAAAATCAACGTTCTCGGAATTGCCTCAAATCGGACAAGAGCGTAGGCCTCGTCGTTGCGAACCCAACGCAACTTGTTTCGTCTCAAACGGACGTCGGGAGCGAGAGATATCACGATCTGTTCGAATCGCCAAACAGGCTAAAAAAAATGGATGTTGACTGTGTAGTTCGTACAGTCTGTACGGATGCTGACGTGGCATGACCGTACGCTGACGTGGCTTGACCGTACATGCTGATGTGGTAGTTTCATATTGGCAGACTTGGGTGATCATTTGTTGACACGTGGCAGTTATTGGACAAATGGTAAGGTGCCACATGGCCCAGTCATGGGCTGCCATGTGGCACCCCTTTATTGGCTTTGGATAGTTATGTAAAATTATGTTGGAGTTCGCGGGGTTCGACCCCCAGACCTCTCCTCCACATAGCGCCTTCGCAACGACCGTCCGACCAACGGACCACTGGTTGTGACTTGATATGTATGCGGGTTTAAATGTATTTAAAGTCAAACTATGTATTAAATGGCGGGGGGTCGGGCCGGGGCTTAGCCCCGACCCATGGTTTTATATATCAAAACATATGACCACACCATTGTTACATAGTGCGAGGGGTTTTTAATATAGCCCGCGGTTATAACCGTTGTAGCATATGACCCTGTCATATGGCTCCGGTACTATGGGCACGTTTTATATGGTTCATACGGTTGTAACTTACCTGCCACTTGTAACGACTCTATTTGCCTATAGACGAAGCCCCTTTTTATAAAACACAAGGTCATATGGAGGACCGCATATGCCCAGGTGCTAGGCGGTTAGGGGCTGGCACGCCCATAACCGTCCTACAATTTGCACAGTTATGCGATTGTGTGCGTGTTCTGGGTTTAAACACGAATTTGGAGCTTGTTCTTGGTTCAAGCACACAGAGGTGCGTTTTGGCGAACCAGAGCCAGCAAGCTTGAAGGAAGAGAATGGCAGGAGGCATATCTTTCTCATTTTTTGGCCGATTGAGGTGCCGTAAAAGTGCAGCTAGGGGTTTTTGGATGTCCTGAATCCATTGGCACTGTTATTAAGGTCATTTGAAGACTGCTTTTGTAGGATTTTAGCCATTGAAGTTTCATCAAGCTCCAGGGAGCTTGAAGCCCTCATTGATTGAGGACATGTTTTGGTGAGCCTATGTTTGTTTTCTGTGATTGAATAATCATTTTTGACTAATTTTTATGCTCTGAACACATTGGGATAGGTTTCAGAGGCTTTTGAGGACTTTTACATGTGTTTTTTTCCAAAGAGAAACTCAGTGAAGCTTATGGCCACATGTAGAAGAAGTCATGCCCGGATGAGCCATGATCCGTTTTCAGAGTTTTATTAGTCATTTTTGGGGTTTTTATGTGTTTTGATCCCAATGGTACAGTATGTTTTTCCATTGGAGTTGAGAAGCAGCTTGTAAAATAAATTTTGACAAATTAATCCCAGAGAGCCAAGTCCATTGATGGAGGCTCAAGGAGATGTAGCCCGGAGAGGGGTGAACTCCTTTATCATGTTGTTCTTGTTGTGAGTTTGATGGTTTATTTGCTGCAAGTTGT
>SNQJ01S0028833.1:163227-186709 GCA_010110895.2 Picea sitchensis
CACCCTCTACTTTATTTTAATGAAGTAGAGGGTGCTTGCATAGCATAACAAGTCAGCCTTCTATTTTCAGATCAGATGTGGGGCTATGTCTGTTGGTCTATCTCTTGATACCCCATGTCTACAACCTAATGGCCTCAAGACATCATCTCCTTAGTTATCCCTAGAAATGGGGGATAACAAGGGGGATGCTTGTGGAGGTCCGTCAAAGTCGGCCTAACATGGGTACGATTATACATGGTGGAGAGATGAGTTAACAGTTCCCATGTGCAAATATCTCCTTAACACTGCCCTTCACAACTAGTGTTCAAGCCAACCTCGAATGTTAGCCAGTTCGTGATAAATGAACTCACCATCGCATTAAGACCATGCATGTGGGGGAGGGAAGGTGTGTCTGCGTGTAGCATTGGGGCTTGTGCCAACTCTCCACGTGGTGTCCATGGGCCTTGGAGGGGTCATTTCACTAACGTTTGTCACCCAAATCGAGGGATATATACATAAAAATATTAATTAAATATTATATCGTTTTTAAGGACAAAGTATGTTGTAATCTTCCTAAGTTCTTAGGTTAAAGCTTTTTATAGCGATTTTTATTATTTAACTAGTGGGACATTTTCTTTGAGATATGATTGCATAATGAGATCAAATGAGTTTAGTAGGTCATGTCAAGTTTGTAGGTGTTTTGCTTAAAATGTAATAACTAGTACTTATTTTTGAAAGTGCAAAAAGTACATTGTTATAAGGTGGAGGGGTGAAAATGTTGTATTTTAAAATTCCGTTGGAGATTGGAACAATGTGAAATGAAAAATTCAGTGGGGTAATCTTCAATTTAGTTTGTTTGATAAGCATTTGTTGAAAGGTAACGATGAAAATTAAAAAGAAATATTAAAGATGTGAAATCAAGCTTTATCTAGAGATTACGGATATTAAAATATGAAAAATGAAATAATTGCAGAGATAAATGTAGAAAAGGTAAACTAAGAACAGAGACTTCATACCAAATCACGTATTGTTACAATCTAGAATTTGCTTTAAGAAAACTAAAGATCTCGGATAATAGTTTTGTGAATGTAACTCTATTTTTATTTTGAATTTTGAACTTGTTTGACAACAATTTTGCTTCCTCGTGATGGAATGCTACTAATAGTGATCATTTTTCATCGATGAGTGGAGAAATGAGAACAACATGGAATAACTAATGTTGATTGTTTCAAGTTTTTACTTGTGTCTTACCTAGCTACTTTTTCCCTACCGCATTACATGCTTTAACACATTGCAAATGCAATCTATGAGAGGACTAAACTATGTAAGTCTCTTCTTGTTCTCAAGGTAGGGAAGGTAGGGAGGGACACATCAATAAATATATTTAAATATTAATTAATAATTTATATAAATATGTATTGAATTTGGAATAAGACATTCAAAAATTTAATTAAATAACTTGTAAAGAAAAAATTGTTAAAGATTCTTAAATATTTATTAACATTTTATGTGAATATGTATTGAATTTGAAATGAGACATTAAAAAATTTAATGTTTCATAGTTTTATTGATAAAAAATGGGAGAACATAAATTGTTTCATACACCAAAAACTCTATTAAGTAACATATAAATATATCAAGCTTTGGCTCAAGATAGACACACTATCTTAGCCACACTAACAACATGTTGAGAGAATATCTCAACCACACACCAAACTAGGAGCTAATTGGTTGGAGAGAATCTCTCAAGTCCAACTAGATCTAACAACCTCATAAAGCTTATAATCAAACCACTCACATAGAGATTATCTCTACCTCTCAATAGTCAATGCATTAACAAAATCACACCTTATGGTATGATGAAGAATCACACCTTAAACAATAAGACAAGTAGGAGTCAATAATTCCAGCACCCCCTCTTAATGAGTACTTGTCTCAATCTATGTTGGTTAAAGTCTTCATCAACATCTGTGACCATTTTGAAATCTTTGAACTCCATCAAGTTGTCTCCTGTCCCTCTGAAAGTTATAGTCTCCTAGTTCTGACCCAAGTTTTCCAACATCATTGGACACCATTAGCACTCGTAATGTCTCATAACCTTTTTAAAGGTATGATGTTGAACTTCTAGGTTTCATATCTCCCCTAAACTACTGGATAGAAATCCCCACATGCATATCTCATAACCCGAATGAGGTGTAGTTTATTCGATCCTCTCTGAATATGCAAATTCCTTCATTGTACTTTTGATTCATTCAAAATACCCCTTCACACTAAGAAATCAAATTTGTTGGATTCATGCACATAATGGAGGTTTTCATTCTTCATCTTCAGTATCACGATTCAATCATCATCTTGGATCTTCCTACTTCACCTACCCTTTATTAGAGTAGCTAATTGTAACAAAATAACTTCACCTTCATATTGAATTAGCTAGGCTCAATACATTTGTAAATTCCCAATTCCAAGACATGTTTAGTGCCACCATTAATTCTTCAAGAACCAAAGTGAATAGAGATAAATATATCCAAATATTTAAACCATGTTTTCAACCAGCACACACAAAAAAAAAAAAATATACATTTCAATGTGATGTCTTCATGGGAGAGAGTGCCTCCTTTATAAAGAGACAATCCTTATCCTCAATTGTTGTGCCATTGTTGCTCAAAGATAGAGCTGAAAAAGGAAGATATAAGGGAAACTATGGACTCCTTCACAATGGAATCTTCTCCATCAATATGTTTGTGTGATGTATACCAGGTTTTGGAGCACTTTAAGGAGATACTTCCAAATTCACAAGCTTGAATCCGCATCTATGGAATCAACAAAATGTTGGATCAACTTATGGATCCCAGTGTCAGATCTGTGGCCTTCTTAGAGAAGACTCTCACCCATTCCAGTATGACAATCGAGCACATATTCACACAACAGATTGCAAACAATAGTGAGATTACACATAACGCGTCATCAGAAAATTACAATTTCGGATGCCAAGATTAACTTTAACAGCAAGCATCTTATGAATGTCTACCTCATTTTGAGACAAACCCCACATCTTCTGCGCCATTTTCAGATCTTCCACCTCATGAATTCCATGGAAACGATAAGAGATAGAGGATCCACGCTCACGCTAGCCTTGATCTCCTCTTCAATTTGCAAGCAAAAATGTGGGCAGATCTACAAATTTGCAGATCTCTCCTCCATTTGTTTTCCAACAACACGAGAAGATACAATCTACAACGGTTATTCAACACGTTCCATTAAACAAACTCATCCCATTTATAGTCATGTGTATAAGCCCAGTGTAGCTCTAGCTTTGCTAGGATGATAGAAAATGAGAGAGTAGACATTGTTTCACACACCAAAAATTCTATTGAATGATTTTATTCAATCAACAATGTTACATATAAATATATTAAGCTTTGGTTCAAAAAAAACACACTATCTTAGCCATACTAACAATCTATTGAAATAATATATCAATCACACACCAAACTAGGAACTAATTAGTTGAAGAATATCTCTCAACTTCAACTAGATCTAACAACCTTTTAAAGTTTAATATCAAACCACTCACATAGAGATTATCTCTACCTCATAATAGTTCATTAAAAAAAGCATACCTTTTGATATGATGAAGAATCACACCTTAAACAATAAGACAAATAGGACTTAATAATTCCAACATTTATTTTATATAGTATTTAAGTTTAATATTTCTTTTCATTAGAAATAATTCTTCAAGACAAGTTTGGGCACTTCTTTTCATTTTGAAAATTGTACGTATAAAGCCATCTAGACTTATACTATGTAAATAGCAAAGATTGACATAGCATGTCATATTACTGACATGGTCTTGCAATGGTGACAACAACCAATTAAAGTAACTCTCAAAACTATATTTACATTTAATATATTCTAAAAATAATTTAATTGGAAGATAATCATCATTGTAATTAAGTATTAAAATCAAATAAAATCAAATAAAAATACAAAATACAAAATATTCCTCTCATAAAACAAAAAATAATATAATTATTAATTGATAATCAAATTATCAATCTTTTTTTAGTGATTTAAAATCAAATTTAAATAAAACAAGAAAACAACACCCTTTTTAACTTAAAAAAAAAATACAAATAATAACTATGCATGCAAAACTCATAAAAAAAGATATTCAATTTTATAAAAGTCCAATGGTAGGAAAGTTCATGGTTATTAACTATTGAAATTTGAAAAACATAAAGTTTAAAGTTAATAATTTGAAAGTACAACTCATAGATAACATGTTTCCCTAAAAATGTAATAATTAACACACGTTAGAAATTTATATTTATATCATAACATCGTTTAAATCTTTAGGATTTGTATACCTCCCATTTTCAAAACCACCTAGGTTCTATTGAATTTGTATTTTGTTATTTTTTCCCAAAACTACTTGGATCCTTACAATTTGTATGCCTCTCATTTAAAAAACCATCTTATTTCTTCCAAATTTGTATACCACTTATTTACATTCTAGGATAAAATAACATAAATTTATTTTTTGTTTAAATATGGAACATAACTAAATGTCCACCTTTATTTTTTAATTTAGTGTTACTCACACAGATAAAAAAAAAAAGTTGCAACACAAAGTGAAGAGATCCTTCCAAGATTGCCACAAAGTTCATATGTTGCATTCTAGTTGATGATTGTTTAACCAAATCCATTCGCTTCAGTCCATATATTTGATTTTTAAAAAAATGGTGATATGAAGCGATTGAATTGCTATTTTCCACGAATGCACGACACGAATGAGCACAAAATTAAGTTGAAGGTGATGTCTTGTAGATCCATGTCATGTTGAGCTAAGAAAAATATTTAAAGAAGACAGTCCATTTATATTATTAATTGTTGTGGTTGTAGATATGTGGAAGTTCGCCAATACTAATCAAAGTGCAATTCCCGTACATTCTATAAAGAACTATCTAAGAATATTTGAGAATCTTGAAAGGAAAATGTTGGAAACCTAATCTATTAGGGTTATGCTTATTCACTTGAGAAAGAATATGAAACGTCATAAGAGATAGGAAAGGTCACCGGGAGTCCAAGAGACCTCTTGGAAGATGAATCCAAAGGTCACGATCATGTATTTATATGTGTATTATATTAATAAAAAATCATTCCATGTTGATATAAATTCATGTGCATTCTAACAGTGGTATCAGAGTGCCTATGGTTCTTAGGCTTGAATTACCCTATGGTAGTTGGCCATAGCTTATTTTTTGTCTCATTATTCCCTTGGGAGGTTTCGTTTTTGTGTGTAGAAACGATCAAATTTGGTTTGTCACTCTGAGATATGTCTCTACGTCATTACTCGGTCATCCTCTACTTGCAAGTCTATCTCCACACACATAAATGCCTCTAAAAATGGTCAAAAAATCCTAGAGTGTCTCTCTTCATAAAACCTTAAGAAACTCGCTCAGTTTTTGTCCTCACATATTAGATTCCATTATAGAGCCAAATAGCCTCTAGTACCATGCATTTTCATAAAAAAATCCCTACCAATAAGTTTTGCCAACCCAAAATCTGATACTTTGGCATTGAAATATTCATCTAGAAGAATGTTTTCTGACATCGCAATGGATGATATAGTCCCTACATTCTTCATGCAAATCACCCTTGTTGTTCCTAGCGTAATTCAAAAATTTTGAAAATTTTGTCGTTCTTTGAATGCATTATGAACAAGGTCTACATGTTGGATCATCCCAATAGTGTGTACCTCAATTCGAAATTACTTCTCACCGCCTTTGGGCCTCCCCAATTTGGATTTGGAATTGCTTCTCACCACCTTCAAGCCTCTCCAATTTCTTGATAGCAATTGGGATCGACCATGGTGACGTCCATATGCTCACACTCTAATAGAGGATAGAGAACAGATGATGGATTGCTCTTATTTAACGATTGTTCACTATTCTGGTATGGGTTTGACTGATTTCCTAGATGGAGGATTTCATATAGTACATAAATGTTGATTGGGAGAGCCAATGTGGACTTGACCTTGTATAGCACATAAATGGTTGAATACACTATCAAAATTTAGATGAACACATATAGATCTTTGGTCATTATTGCATCCTTCATTTTGGGGTCAAATCCATTAATTACATTAGTAATTGGAGGAAAATGACATTTGTTTTCTCTTTACGCTCTCTCAATTTCATGAGATTCAACAACATCTTTTAATTTAGTTGTTATGTCTGTGAATTTCATAGCAGCAACATGGAAACGTCGCATAATTTCAATCTAATCTTATACTTTCCAGCTAGCTCTATTGCCAAAGCCCTTGAGATATTATCCACTCCATCAAAACAAGAAACATACACAACAGCTCTAGGGTAAAGACCTATTTTTGTGCTTATATGAGCAGAACTCCTCGAATGAAATAATCATCCCTGACAAAGAAGACTTGAAGGGAGGTTGTGTATCTGTTATCCTACTACCTCTTGCTTAAAAAGTGTTGTGTGTATTATGAGAAGGAGTTTTTGGGGAAAGAGAAGAAGGCTCTGAACATTTTTCTTTCTTCTTATATTGAAGGCATCTCCACATGTTTCTCTTCTATATCTTATTTTCCTATTTTTGATGTTTGGAACTTCTCAAACTAACTACCAAGCTCCTCTTGTGGTATTTTCCCTCTAATATTGTCTGAAATAAGCCTAGAAGGATCTCCAAACAACTCAAAATCTTGAAGCTCCTTACTCTTCAAACTTATTTCTAATTGAAATTGTAGAATACAAATTAATATGCTTGTAATAGGAAACCAACTATCTTCTGGTGATAATGATAAATTTGTCTTTATGTAAGGAGATAAATAAATAATAGCATAGACCATATACCATTGTCTTCCCATATCGAGCTAAGAAAACACCCAGCTCATCCAATTGAAGATCAAATAAATTGAGGAGAAAGTGCAGAGATCAAGTTCCTTGCCGTGGTCATTAAAGTTTTCTAATCAAACGAGACTTTCCTTCTCGGTGATAAATATCATAGAGACTGACAGATTCAAAGCATCGAAGATACATCCTGAAAGATCAGTTTAAATTCATAATCAAGAACAATGTAACTTGCAAATAGTCTTTTTGTAAGTTTACTTGTACTTTTTTGAAATTAAGATTGAATTACATTGTAAATGGGTGCATTTTTGGTAGAAGCTGACACCCTCCATTTACTGAGTTTGCATTGTATAGTCTAATTATTAAAAGATGGAGTTGCAAGAAACCCTTTGAGGTCTAAGTGAGTCTTTAAATGGATCGAATCGATCAACTATTAGAGTTATTGGACACTCTAATACTCTCTACTTTTTGACAATATGGTCACAAATGACAAATAAACTCATCAATATATTCTAACTTGTTTGCAAGCTTCGTAAGCCAAAGTATAACTACTTCAAATTCAGACTCAAATTCTTCATCATCAAATTCAACAAAAGAATCTTCAACATTCTGAACAAATTCTTGTTCAAAACAACCCTCTTTTTTATCACGATCATGATGATGATGATGATTCAAATCAACAACCAGTGAAGGAGTGAATTAGTGAGCCAACTTCAGATACAAGTGTATATGAAGTTGTGCATGAACAAGTTTAGCTTTCTCTTTCCAAGTCAATCGTTAGACCTTGGGAATAATTCAAAGACAATAAGCACAAAACAAGTATTGGATACGAAAAGGAAGTTACCTTTTTATATTATAGATTATGCCAAACCAATCCAGTTCCAAAGTGCTAGACTCCTTAAAGAAAGTTTATATTCACCTGCTCCAGTAAATAGAGAAAATTCCTAAATCCCAACATTGTTATCGAGTTGTCCACGTGGAATATCAGTGTTTTGATCTTCATCATTGTGAGCATTGTGGAAAGCATAATCATCCCTCAGATAGATGTTCCAAACACAATAAACCTGCAAGAGTAAAGAATCACTATGGGTGCATCACTTCTTGGCAACGGTAATAAACAATCAAGAAGATATATCAGTCATACCAAAGAATTCATTCTTGAGTATTGACAAATATTGCATTGGAAATATTTTCATCCTCTCACCTTTTAGCTGACGGGGGGAATAATATCAGTGATTGACAGATAGGCTTCAAGTTTTGAAGTCATATCAATCGAGAAAAAGCAAGTGAGCCAACATCAAAACCATCAACATGATTTGGTTTGTGGTTTTCCTTAAACCTCCATTTAGTAGAAGACATCATCTTCTAGTAGACAATAGTTTGTGGTCATCTTAAACCGCCATTTAGTACAAGACTTATGGTTTCTTCTAGGCAATATTTTGTGGTCATCTTAAACTTCCATTTGGTAGAATACTTATAGCTTCTACTAGACAATAATTTGTGGTCATCTTAAGCCTTCATTTAGTAGAATACATCAACTTCTACTAACCTTTTGGTTTGTGATCATCCCCAAATCACTAGATTCAAAGAGCACATTCAACCATTGGTAGTTGTCCAGTTTCATATTTCATCTCTCTACTTGGACACACATCCACCCCATCGGATTAAGCGGGGGAATTTCGGAATCCTAATCTGTTAGGGTTATGGTTATTCACTTGAAAATGAATATGAAACACCACAAGTGATAGGAACAATCATCAGGAATCCAAGAGACCTCTTGGAAGATGAATCCAAAGGTCATGATCATGTATTTATATGTGTATCATATTAATGAAAAATAACTTCACGCTGATCTAAATCCGTGTTCATTCTAACCAAAAATGTTCCACAAGATCAAAAAAATCCCATCCATGTCATGATTAGCTAAGTAGGACATTTAGAGAATATATTACTTGTATATCATTAATTGTGTTGTGCTTGTAGATAAGTGGAAGTTTACCAATATTGATCCAATTTCAACTCTCGCACTTTTTATGAAATGTTAGCTAAGAATCTCTAACAATTCCCAAAACAACATGGCTCGTAAGATCAAGATCATTATATTCATGTAGTATCGAGCTAAGCAAGACATTTAAATTTCAAGACACTCCATTATGTTATAGTTGCATAGGTGTGTAATTTCACTTATATTAATCCAAATTCAATTTGAACACACTATATAAAGCTATATCTAAGAATATCTAAGAATACCCAAAACAACATGTTCCATGAAATCAAAAGCATTCTGACTATAAAGTGTAATCTAAGAATCCTTAAAGCGACACATATCATAAAATAAAATAAAAAAAATTGAAAAAGGCTAAACATTCTACGTTTCGGACTTTTTCCGGTTTGCTATCATCAAAATTCGATTAGATAATCTTAGACAAAATTGTAATTTTGAGTGGATGAATTTTTTTGTGTGTGTGACTTGCAGAATTGGCAACTAGTTAGGCATGTACTCACATGACATGAGGTCATGTTATCCTACAGTTACCACTATAACCTCCAGGTGTGTCCACGATGCCCCATACATGACACTCAAGGTAATCTAGGGTTTTGAACCATTGACTTCACATAACAGAGTGCCTTAACATTACACTCCATCACCAACTTCCCTACACCCCTGAGGCAAGTGGATGAAATTTTTATTTTTAAAGTAAAAATAAATTAACGTGATGAAATACCCATGTTACAACTATATTGTATAATATTAATATCTAATATCTACAAATTCCATTAACCCAAATAATTTTTACCAAATTTAAAACCCTTCGAACAACTAGATTTATAACAAGTATAAACTATTTGAATTGAACAGTGTCAAACCACTACAAAACATTTGAAAAGGGATGTGACATTAGGTTCAAAACAATGAGGAAGTGCATATATTTTGATAATACCATTCCCCCCACATAAGCATGAATAATGTTAAAAATCATAACGACAAAGAAAATCAACACAACAAAACTATAACGGCAACCAAATACAAATTGTTTTCCCAACAAATACAGATCCCTAAATCTATTTACTTAATCATTTATAAATTACTTCATGGGTGGACATCCTAATGTCCACAATACAACAAAAATACCTTCCATGTAGCCTTCTTCAAATCTTTGTTTAAGTTGACATATGACCTTCCTCTTCATTATAAACCATAATTATATATGTTCTCCACAAAACTCGCATGGAAATACATACTTCCAACGAATAATGTAGAATCTATGAAGGAATACATAGGGTGAGAGTGTTACAAGAAACACTAGAGAGATCCCACCACATACTTTGTAGTAGAGAGATAAAGATACATAAATTAGCAGAGACAACCAAAAAACCTTACCTACAACTATGAAGATTAGTAGAGACAACAATATGACATTGCCCTATGACTGATTAATGGCTTTCAGAAAAAATATGTTGCACTTAACAACTTCACTTGGCCCTCCCCTACACAATATTCCATCACCATTCTTCAATGATAAAATAGAGGAACAAGGGATCCAAGGGTAAATGAAAATTTTTATGATCGATAATAGGAGATTTTTTCAAATTCAGGAATGGACATGGAGGGAGTAAGGTAAATGTAGCATTAAATGTTGCATGTACCTATCATGAGCCCATGAAAACTCTTCTATGCAATTTCCTCCACAACATCTTTGGAATCGAATGTGATAAACCCAAAACCCCATGACCTCTACCTCAACACTATATTCTTCAATGATCTCCATGCTTTTATTGTTGATAGCTCTTCCCTCTTTCTCCATAGCAGCAAGGGACAAAATATCATTGACATGAAAGGCTTGCTTTGTATTTTCATTTGAGAATGGAAAGGCAATCCCAAGGCATGGTGTGGTGATAGTTTCATATTGACTTTTCAATTCAATTTGTAGAAATGAGGACGATCTCAAAGTCCCCCTTCTCTAACAACATTTTATATATTGTGAACAAAATGAGGAAATACCTACTCAGAATGCACCAATTGGAAAAAAAGTATATAACCACATATTTCCATTCTGGTGATTCAACTTTAACCTATAGATTACATTGGTCTAAGGTTGAAACCTTCCATGACCAATTCTAGTCTCTTAAACTCTACACATTGTGATTATTTGTTTGATATTAGATGAGAACATGTCCCTAATTAATGGTCAGACACCTATCAACGAAAATATCCATGACAAGTTTGAGAGAATTCAAGGTCTGTTGGCATGGGGCTCAGTTAAGTATTAGAATGTGTATCTTTATTGGAATATTTTTAAGGTGACTCCATAATGTGGAGAATGATCCTCCAAATACCCAAGCGATTCCCATCTCTAGTGTTGCAGTTTTTGTTCCATTTGCTGGAAATCCACTTCAATCTCCATCATCCATGTTATGACCCAAGGGGAGCATATATGGGGATAAATATATATTATATGACCCCAAGGAGGGGAATATATGGGCCTAAATGTACATGTAATGGGGGTATCAGTGTGTTACTAGAGATTTGAACGGTACAATATAGATGGCATCAATAATGGCTATGTATATCCTGATCTTCAACCTATATTGTCGAACAAATCTTCATCCCATGGAGGTGGAGGTTGTAATAAAATTGAATGGCATTCTCAAAATGCAATGAAGACAAAATCCCAAGGCAAGGAATTTGAGATGAGTCTTTTCAAAGTCCTTTTCCAACTGAAAATAGGACTTCAAAATAATAAAGATCCATCTGCAGTAGCCAAACCCTAAAGAATGCTTTGAATATATATATATATCAAATTCGATCGGCAAAGGCCTGTTTTTTATCAAATCAAATGTGTTCAACCTATGGAAAAAGGATTCTTCCAACAGTAATAGAGTTTAATCAATCTACCGAGCAAGGAAAAGGAGGATTATCCTCTAAATAAAAATAGGGTTATTTACAATAGAAAAAGAAGAAGAGTTTAATCAATCTATGAAGCAAGGAAAATAGGATTTTCTTCTAAATAGAAACACATTTATTTACAATAGCTCTAAAACATATTAATTTCCCTTTCTAGACTATGAAAACTTTATTTAGTTTTCATTTTAGTGGAAAATACAAACATTGATATATTTCCTCATCCATTTATCTCATGGATTAAAAAGCTTGCTTGAATTTGGTTAGAATCTCCTAGGATCTCTATAAGTTCCCCTAATAAAACAAAGTTAAAGTTAGAATTGCATTAAAGGAACTAATTATCTGTTATTCTTGGCACCATGAAAATTTTTAAAGTGATTTTATTCTTTTATGGGCCAAAAGGAACTCAAAGAAAAACATATTACCGGACTTGAACAAAGTTGATTCTTAAGGGACTGCACAACACAATAATGAAAAACAAGTAATTTTTATCTCATAGGACATCAAGATGGAGCCTGAAACATAGCAATTGAGTCTAATGGAAAGACCTCACACACATTTTCCTCAAAGATATTACACTTGATCAATAGTTGAAATGGTTGCAAGAACCCAATCGCTTGTAATGTCTCACCTATTGAATCTTGAGTTGTCTTTGAAGTTACTAAAGGGATTGGTAATATGTGTGTATGGTGTTCTCTTTTCCCAGGAGATAGTGCTTCCACTTCTTCATTTCTTGTACAATTGCAAACATCTCCTTATCATATGTGGGGTGGTCAAGTATTGTTCCATGAAACAGCTCTAAATGGTAACACAAAAACCTTCCTCCTTGCTTGAGAACTACTCCTAATGCATACCTACTAACATTTGTCTCTAGCTAAAAAGGTTGCTACAAATTGGGTATGGCTAATACTGGAGCATCACTAATATTCTTCTTCATGTCTTCAAATGCTATTTGTTTTGGCTTACCCCAATTAAATCTCTTTCCTTCGGTGGTCAAGGCATGAAATGGTGTTGCTACTACAGAGAACTTAACAATGAACTTTCTCAAGTATTGGGTTACTCCCATGAAACTTTTAATCTATGTCATGCTGGTGGGAATAGGCCATTGGGTGATGGATACAATCTTCTCCAGATCCATTGTTATCTCTTCTCCACCGATCATGTGTCCAAGATGTATCAAGGACATTTTCCTGATCTCACATTACTACAAATTCATGATCAGTTGATTCTTCCTTAAGGTCTCTAGTACCTACGCCACTTGTGAGAAGTTCTCTTTCCACGTATTACTGAAGATTAGTGTGCCATCTGGATATATTATTACAAATGAGTCAATGAAAAAGAATAGCATGTCATTCATCAATATCATGAAAGTTGCAAGTGCATTGCACAAACCAAAAGGAATTACTAACCACTTGTACAAACCTTGTCTTGTTTTGAATGTTGTCTTCCACACATATTCTTCTTTGATACTCACTTGATGGTAACCTGATTTGAGATCTAGCTTGGGGAAGAATTTATCTTGTTGCAATTGATCCAACAAGTCATCAATCCTTGGCATACGATATCTATTCTTGATGGTGATTTTTTCAGGGCATGGTAGTCAATGCACATGCTCCAACTTTTGTCTTTCTTGGAACCATGATTATGGGTGAACCACATGGTGAAGTATTGGGTCTGATGACTCCCTACTCCAACAATTGTTGCAACTACTTCTTGACTTCATCTACTTCGATGATGGACTGCCTATACAACCCAGTTTTAGGAAATGGTGACTTTCGTAACAACTAAATATCATGCTCAACCTCTCACTTGGGTGGTATTCCATCAGGCTCTTGAAACACCTCCTTGTAGGCTTCAATCAGTTGTTGTTGTTGGCATTGATTTCCACTACATCCTTCCAAGGATTCCTTCGTATCCAACTTATTTCCTTCTCCTTGTTGCTTTCATTCTCTCAAAAATATCAAGACAAATGTATTTGTATTATCCATGATTCTTTTGGCATGGTGAGTGTCGATCAAAGAGAGTTTGGCTTTGTCCTTGTGTGCATTTATGGCATATGCTAGTTTTCTCTCTCAGAGTCCATTCTTACCTGGCTTATACCAGTATTCTCTCCTCTTGAATATGCCATCTCTCACATACAATTATGGGCCTCCCAAGATGTCTCCACATATGTCCAATGGAACCACAATTGTAATCACTTCAACAAAAAATCTTTGGTTGATGAAAAACTTGAATTTGCATCGTTTGTTCGATTTCAATTCCACATCTTGCCTTACCCATCCTAGAAGGTATGCCTATGGATGATCATGTGTCTCTAGCCCAATATTCTCAACCAATTGTGCAGAGAATACATTGGACTATGAATCAGGATCAAACAAACTATCTACCCAGATCCATTTCATGTGGGTTTTAATGCAAAATATCTTGGTCATGTCCTTCTCCTCCTTGTGATCGTAACCAACCAATTCTACCTCTTTCTAAATATTATTTGAATTGATATTTGATTCCAAGTCTAAGGTGTCGTCGACAATCCACTGTTATCAATGCTCTATTCTTCTTCTTTTTCTTCTTCTTCTTCTTCTTCTTTTGGAAATGTATAGGGTTCTTCTCAAGGTGAAATTTCCAACAGTGCTCCTCATAATGTACTTTTTTATCACATCCCTTGCATTGCTTGGAAAAAGGTCTTGCTTCATGTGCCACTACCACAATCTTCTTCTCTTTTCATTTCTTCTTATTTTTCTTCTTATGTTGTTTCTCTTGTGGTTTCATTTTCTTATGCATGTTTGACTACTTATTCCTATGGTCTCCCTTGAGGTATTGTGTTTGAACATTAGCCTCATCGATTATATTGTTTATGAATAGAATCAGGTGACGTTGAATCTAAGGTAGTAATGATTCCAAGTACTTGATCAACATATATAGGCTTTTGAGAGAGACACCCAGATGAATAACTCTCTTCTCGAACTCTATGGTGAAATCCTGCACTGATTGTCCTTATCTCTACCTAAAGTAATACCATACAATCTATTGGTGTTATTCATATCCAATTGGGTGGAACTAGGATTTTATCATAGCCTTGAACACCTCCCAATTGTTCACAGATGGCTCATTTTCCAGTGCTTTCAATGTTGCCTCACTCTCCCACCTCTCCAAAGCATTGCCTTCAATATTCAACCGAGCAAATTCAATCTTGTGTTTCCTAATTACCTTGTGTATGCTAAGGTATACTTCCATATGATATAGCCACTAGTTCAATTTGATGTCATCATATTCCATGGAATATGGCTTGATGGACACTTTGGCCTCCACATGGAAAGGTACCTGTGTTTTGTTATAGATACATTCTCCCATATCTATCTCATTCTTGCATTCTATATTAGGTTTATTTTCCTCTTTCTTAGGGTCTTCATGACAAGACTCTATTGAAGGTGTTTCCATACCCTTTGTTTCCAATAGTTATGACACCATCGATGTTAGTGTGGCTAGGCTCTACTAAATTTGATCCAACCTGAACCTAGGATCTTCTTCCTCATATTCTCCATGATGTCCCCATATCATTCTTGATTCTCTACTTCTCTCTATCCATGGAAACAAATCTTGTTTGCTTCTCTAGTCACAACGAGTACTTACCATACAGGTCTTACTAGGTGTCTTTGAACTCGGGCTCTAATACCATATGATATGTAAATGGTAGGCTTATAGAATGTCCATTTCATCAACACGAATGTCTGTGGAGTTAAGATTCTTAAGGTATTTATGTCTCAGCAGGTTGAGTGCAGGCTCTTTGTGTCTTATTCAAATTGGTTACAATTCATGTATGTTTGCAAAAGGTGTCAATGCCAGTACCTAACTACAGAGCTAATTCAATTATTAGTGTGAATAGGGCTCTTTATCTATCTAGTTCTTTCTTAGCTAGTTCTCTGCTTTAGCTCTCTTCACACCAGGGTAAATTTACTTAGGGACGTTTTCACTTTATTCCAAATTTGTTTTGTTTTTAGTCTCTTGGGTGGTAAATCCTATATATACTCACCCATTGATCTCATACGGGAATCTCATTTTCATTGTATGCTTTGACTTCTCTTGAGTAGAATACAGTTTATTCTTACTCATTTCTTATTTCTAGATTTGGTTTCTTTCATTCATTTGCATTATTGGGTGGATTTTTAGCCAAATATTACATGGTATCAGAGCGATTGTGAGTTGTGGGTTAGAAATATTTTTAGAAAACTAAGTGTAGGGATATTTTTTTCAAAGCACATGAGTATACTCTTCGCTTGCATCCTCAGATGATCTAGAGAATCATAAAATTGCAGAGAAAACACTAGTTTATGGGGGGGTTATCTTGTTGACTTGTCAGATGTAGGTTTTTTTTAAGCTTCCTAGAGACATTATGAGCTCACCATTGAGCCCAAATAAGTTGAGATAGACAAATTTTCCTTTCATTTTGTCCTAGTTTGACACCAGAGGCCAGATTTGTAAGGGTTTGAAGCCGAAGGTTCTTTGCAAAATTCAATAGGGATCCACCATTTCAAAGAATTTTGGGTCAAATCTTACTCTACCATTGCGCTATAAAGGCTTGCAAACCCTAAGATTGATTGTCCATTCATTGATTTTTGGAAAACTTGTCCAAAGAGACAAAAAAAAATTGCTCAGGGAGTCATACAACCCCCTAGCTCACACTTCAAATTGGCAGTTTTGCTAAGTTTGGCAACAGTTCCAATAAATTGGCATAAGATGAATTTTGAATTTCCTATCCCCTCTCCATTGGTGGGTTGGATTTTGAATACAAGCTTTGCAGGCTCATATCTCGGGCTCCAACCTCCTTTTCTCAAGAAATTTATTTTATTTGGGCTAATTTTTCGTGCTCTCCACACTGGAGCAGTCAATTTCTGATTTTGGTGCACAGATTTTCCATAATTTTCAGATTCTCACGCGTGACACTATGCGGTTCTCATTTTGAGAACTTCAGAGGCTCATATATTTTGCATATGACCTTGAATCAAGGTGATTCATTTTTTGAAAGTGCATATTTTTTGTGTACTTCACACTGGTGTTGTTTATTTCACTTGGTATTGTGCCAAAATTGTACTTTCAACACATACTAATTTTTTGAGGATTTGTAAAGGCATTGAAGTCAAGTTCACTTAGTGTTCTCTTGCTAGTGGAAATTGTAACCACACTAAATATAAAGTGCCAAATAAGTTTACTTGAGGGGGAGGGTCTCTTTGATTGAGTGATTTGGGGGGTGTATCTTGGTGTGATTGTGCATCTGGGGGGGGGTGTATCTTGGTGTGATTGTGCATCTCTTTATACTTGTGCTCTATTTTCCTTCACAAATGGATAACTTTAAATTTCCATTGCTAACACCATACAACTACAACACATGGCATCAAAATGTGTGGAATGCCTTAATGAAACAAGGATATACACCTTATGTTGAACAAAAGGTAATTGAACCCACGTATGATAAGGAAAAGGTACTATGAAAAAAAAAAAAAACTCAAAGTTGTCTTAGGAGTCTAGTTTCCCTTGATATAATGTTTCAACTGGATGGATGTACAAATTCACATGCTACATGTGAAAAATTAAAAACTCTCTATGGGACAACTGATGAAGTTAGAGGATATCAATTTGACAATGAACTAATAAGTCTTGATCCTAAGTCTTTCGACAACATCCAGGATTATGTAACAAAGGTTAATGACTTAAAATCCCAATGTAGATCATGTGGTGTACAAAAAAAGGACATACAACTTGTCTTAACTACTCTTTCTAAACTTGGACCTGAATATGTTTCATTTGTTTATAGCTTTCACACCCATAGGTTGACTATGGGATCTACATATACAATGCCTTCTTTTACTTCCTTTTCTGAAATATTAATACATGAGTAGGGCAAGCCTCTTTCCATGGGTCTCCTTAAGCCATCTCAGTCTCGGAATTTGTTGGCTAGTCAGGGAAGGGACACAAAGAGTCAGGGAAACTTGAAAAGAAACAAAATAAGTCTAAGAAGAAGTCATCGAAATATCAAGCACGATCATCATTTTCCCCAAAAGTAGACTCCAAATCCTCTTCTTCGAAGGGGAATTCTTAGAATAAGGACAGGACAACTTGTAATTACTACAAGAAGGTTGGTCATGAGGAACATTCTTGTCATAAGAAGTAGATCAATGAGCTAAAGCATCTTCTGAAAAAGAACAACATTAATCTTCATCTTCACAACAATCCTCTACTCCTTTTTCCAAATCAAGAAAAGGGAAAGAAATTGCACTTGTTGCTACAGGAGATTCTTACTCGAATGCATCGCATCACATGGGTTCTATTAGAGAACAATTTTCTTTGTTGGATCCTTGTTCGGTGCCCCACATTTTGATTGGAGATGACTCTATTGTAGATGTTTTTGGGAAATGATTTGTTGATGTTGACACTGGTACTTTTGAGGATGTCTTATGTGTGCCTAATTTGTCATCCATCCTTCTCTCCATCTATTAGATTGCCTAGAATGGAAGAAAATTTGATATCACTCATGATTTTTCCACCATCATGAATCTTGAAGAAAATGCACCTCTTGCAACTGGTAAGGTTGATCATGAGTCTTGTTTGTATTCTTTCTCTCATTTTGTACATGATTCTCATTCTACTACTTTTGTCACCCATTCAGATTATGTGAGTAAGTTATGGCATAAGTGGTTTGGCCATCTCAACTTCCGCTATCTTCAGTAGCTCAACATGCAAGATATGTGTTGAAATTTTTTTAATTACGTTAACATTAGATTTACCATAGTAATTTGAACTTCTTGTGTATGATTGTTTCTCCATAGGCGATGTTGCACCATCACCACCCAACCATAGGCACCTACTCATGCCACCCCTGAGCATAACATATACATCATGGGAAACCCTTCTACACAAGGGGAGAAAACCTAGCAACCTTCTTATAGAGAATATCCTTGCCAAGACAAAATAACCTAAAAAAATCTCTATCCACTAGAGAAAACCAACAAGAAATAATACAGCAACATAGATGCAGCACACCTTAGCCAGAGCACTAGGGTGTCTAGCCTCCACTAGCATACCACCAAGACATCAACAATGCAGTTGTAGCTCACTCTATATAGAGTGATAGAGTGGTTGGACTCTACCAGTACATCACCAAGTCAAACCAACTATACAACTGCAACACACTCTAGCCAGAGTGTTAGAGTGGCTAGCCTCCACCAAGACATCACCAAGACCAAAATAGATAGACCCTCCATATGCACCCTTCTTCATTCTGCAGCTGCAGCTCTCTCCACCAAAATTTCACTATAGATCAATGAGTGAGTGTGTCAAATGAGGAAGGTGTCACCCTTATTTATACTAATCTATCCAGTGACTTTTCTGGTAGGGTTGACCTGAATTTCTGGAAAATATAATTTATGTTTATTTTTTCTTCTAGATCCGACTTTACTTCTGGAGCATTATAATTCTTATTTATTATTTTTTGTGATTCCAACTGGGATATTTTTAAGTTCTTGGAATATTCATCTATAATAAATGTTATCTCGGAGGTGAATACCTCACACAACTACCAGAAACATCAACACTCCCTCTTAGCCATAAAGGGTTTTCTCCGTGATTTTTTTCCTCTGGTCCTCATAACCTCGCAGGCTATGTCATGGTCCTCCAACCATGCTATTGGTAGCATCATCACGTCACACATGGATAAACCCATTATGGACCTTTTCTAGGGCCTCATCACCACTAGAATATACTAGGACCTACACACCCATAGGACCTTTTTCCAATACATTATGAAGACCGACCATAGTTACAATTTCAACAATATGGTCATAAGTCTTCCTTGGATCAGTTTCGCAGATGGAGTTTGTTCAGGTTGTTCCTTGGGAAAGTATATTGAGTACAAGTTTGACAAAGGGAAGGCTTGGAGGGATTTATAAGTCCTTGAGTTAGTTCACAATGATGTGGCAAGTCCATTTCCATCCTTTTCTTTCAACAAGGCTCACTACTTGCTCACTTTTATTGATGAATTTTCTAGATACACCTGGGTATACTTTATTCAGTACAAAGGAGAAACTTTTGATAGATTCTAGGAGTTCAAGGCTTGCACCGAGAAAAAATATGGGAAGTGTATCAAAATTATCTACACAGACAATGGCAGAGAATATGTGAACTATCACTTTGAACAATTTTTCACTATTGAAGGGATAGATATTCAACATATTGGCACCTATACACCTCAGTAGAATGGTGTGGTAGAGAGGAAAAATAGTTCCCTCAAAGAGATGGATGGTTGCATGATCCACACACTCTCCCTTGCACCTGAGTATTGGTAAAAAGCTATCAATTGTGTTGATCACATTCATAACAAAGTTACGCATAAAGAATTTAATGGTATCACTCCCTTTGAAGATTGGTATGGAAGGAAATTTGGTGTACGATGTTTGAGTTTTTGGCTTCCCATCTTGGAAAAACATTCCTTCAAAGAAGCGCAAGGCCTTACAACCTTAGATTTAGCCTTTCATATTTGTTGGTTATTCCAATGGTGTCAAAGCATATCGAATCTCAGATATTGAAACACATGAGATATTCATTGAGAGTAGTGTGCAATTTGAGGAAATCCCTCCTATCTCACCCTCTCATCTTCCTTCCTCCACATCAGATTCAGATAGTCACTCAGAGGATTTTCCTCTATCTTCCTCTACTCATAGATTTGATCATGAGGTTTCATACTCTTCTTCACAGAGTTCAAATTATAAGGATGAGGATTATCCTCCTCCATACCCTACCATGCCTTTTTTGGATTGTCATACACTTGATTCTGTGGGCACTCTTGTTGGGGATCCTTCTGACACTCGGAGGACTTGGTCACAACATCGAGATATTTTGCATTACTACATTGCCACAAATTTAGATCCATGGTCCTTTCATGAAGCATCAAGTATTGTTGAGTGTGATTCAGTAATAGAGGAAGAGTACAAATCATTGATTCAGAACAAAACTTGGGATATTGTTCCACTTCCTAAGGGAATAAATCTAGTTTGGTGTAAGTGGATCTATGGACCAAATTTTAAGTAGATGGATCAATTGACAAGTTCAAAGTAGGGCTCGTGGCTAAAGGTTTTTCTTAGGTTCCTAATATTGACTACACTGAGACCTTTTATCTCATTTCCAAAATGAACTCCATTCACCAGATACTTGCTATTGTTGCAGCTCAAGGTTAGGTTGTACATCAAATGGATGTGAAGAGTGCATTTCTTCACAGGGATCTACATGATGATATTTACATGGAGAAGCCACAAGAATTTGTTCAGGATTCTTTATTGGTTTTCATATTGTAGAATTCTCTCTATGGTCTCAAATAGGCCCCATGGGCTTGGTATGCCAAGATGGAATCCTTACTTCTCTCAATTAAGTTCTCTAGATGCCACTCAGATTTGGATGTCCACATATTCAGACAAGAGGATGATTTTATATTCTTGACTCTCTATGGTGATAACTTGATTGTTGTTACACACCAAAACTGCACACCTAGGTATCTCACCCTAAGTTTCACAAGTGTCACAAAGTGATGTATGCACCTCAGTAAGTGTCGCATGTACTGTCGTAAGTGTCATATGCACATTACCAAGTGTTGCATTCACTTTGTGAGGTGTTGTCACTCCTTAACACCATTAAAATAGTTGTTCATGACCCCTAATTCATATGGGAGGAGGAAAACCATCATTTATAGGTCAAAACACACTTTTTCCTTGGAAAATTATAACTTTTTTTTAGAATTTATGAAGGGTGGTGCCCCCCTGTCCATACTGAGGGTGAAAACATGGCGCCCCCTCTACCACTATAGGGGAGTTCCATTTCTAGGGTGGTTCCCTGTCTCTCACTGGGGGGATCATCATTCTTTTTTAGAGAAAGGGGGGATCTCCCTCACCTTAATCTATGGGTAAGCTCCTTCAGATTGGGTTAGTTGTGTTTGAACCTCATCCTTGGGCCTCATCCTAGGATTTGATCCAAGCCTCAAGGATCCATATCCTCAACCATATCCCTCATTTTCTCATGGTTTTTTTACCTCTCGAGCCTATATATTAATGGATTTCCAAGGTGAAAGGAGGAAGGATTGGAGCATATCAACCCTCAGATATCAAGGAAGATTTCAGGTATCAAACTTCTAATATTGGTATATTTGTACAAGGGCTGGACGAGGAGAGCTTGAAGAAGTTTTTCATCATCATCCATGGTTTGTAAGTATTCTCTTTTGGATCTCATTTGAATATACTTGGCCTATTTCCTTCAAGATTATGTATTCTTGCATGTTCTTTTCTATTGTTCCTTCAATATTTTTAGCTGAATTTGTTTGACCTAATCTTGTAGAGTAGGGGATAGTCGTTTCTCTTTGTTTTCTATTGCAGGTATCAAGTTGCACTAGGAAATTTGGAGATCAAGCTCATATTGGAAGCAACGAGGACAAACTTTGAAACAAGGTGCATCACACCCTTTCTCCCTCTCTCTTTATGATTGGTTAAACTGAATTCAAAGGGATGTTAGCATCCATTTGTAGTTTTTTCTATCTTGGTATAGAGGTCTATAATCCAAGGGATATTTCACTTGTCTGCAAGGGAAATATTCTGTAAAAGAAATTGGTGACTCCACTAGGGAAGGACTTTGACTAGTCTTTCCTTGGATTGTCAGAATCCTTTTCATACATTTAGATCTTATTTGTTGCTTGATTTGAATATACTTCCCCTTCTCTCTTATTCACTAAAGAGATCACGGATTCATTGATTGGATTTTCTGAGTTTCTATCCTTTTTTGAGAAATTTTCTGAAATTTTCTAGAGAGTGGAACTGCCCTGCAGTTCATACCAAGGTGCCACCTACTTAACTGGTGCTCCCCAGAATCCTGCCAGAGGGCGCCATTCCCCCTATTTTGGCCTTTTTACCTCCTTCTACTTTCTCTTTCTCAGTCTGATCTTGAGGGGATTTTTTCCCAGAGACTCCTTGACTATATTTGACTTTGTTTACCTGAGAATTTAATAGTTATAACTCATTTATGTTCCTCCCTTTAGTTTGAAAATTTTATCCTAGTTGAGGTCCCCTGGGGTTAACAAGATCCCTTGGTTCTTCCTGCCTTTGAGTTTGTTTGATCTTCATCTCGTAAAGCTTTCAGATTGTTTGTTTCTTTGGGATTGTTCATCAACTAGGGTTTACAAAGGTTGCTTAGTATTGAGCCTTCTTGTCTTCATTTGAAACATCTCGCTTTTTTGGATGATTAGGACTCTTGTGCTTACTGTTATCCCCATTTTATGGATAACTAAAGAGATTATGTCTTGAGGCCCTCAGGTTGTATATATGGAGTGTCAGACACTACATGACCAATAGTCCCCTTTAGCACAATTGAAGACCCGTCTCACCACCATAGATGGTCACACATTTTAATATGGAATCCACCACATTAGTTGGCTTCTGGAAGATAGTGGACATTGCTCCATGAGGTACAAGTTAGTATTATGGTAAGAATCATTCCAATATTTAATCCATTTGAGTATGGTGTATCTTAGATTGCTCTAGATTTCATGATATATGCTTGGACATTGTGCCTTTTTCCCTGCTTCACCTTGGTCGTTGGCATTGTTCCTTAGTAATTGGTCTTCCTTGGGGATAGTTTTTCTACTAGTAATTCCCTTGAAGATCCATCATACCATTCCCTACCACACTTACCACTTTCCATC